>AP025072.1:28729399-28745627 GCA_036186865.1 Eustoma russellianum
TTTTTTTTTTTAAAAACGAATATTTTATTTTATTCCAAAAAAAACTCAGTTACATTTTTGTTGTACATGCACAGTTACACGTGTTTTTTCTCTACTTTTGTGCCTCGTTTTCCTTCATTTCCGTTTCTTTATTTTGCTTTCGGTCTGCATTCTTCTTTTCTTCTCCCGGGTTCTTCATATTCCTTACTTGCTTTCTTCATCGTTTTCTTCATCGTTTTCTTCTGCATTTGATGTCTTTGTCTTCGTATTTGCTGTTTTAGATGCGTATATATTTTGTTGTTGTGTCTGTCTTCAGGCATCCTTTTACGTACGGTGGTAGGTCCTCAATCTTTGCAAATTCTTTGAATTCTTTGCTCATCATGCCGTATTGTGCTAGATTATGGGCTGCTGTGTTTGCTTCTCTTGGGTTGTAGATGATTTTTGCTTTTTGCCCTCTTGCTATTTCTTTTATCCATCTGTGTATACTTCGTTTTTGTTTGCCTTTGTCCCCTGCTGAATCTGTTTGTTGCATCTCCTCTATTTTTTGACAGTCTGTTTCTATTTCTATTCCTTCCATCTGCATGTTTAATTTTTCGCTGTGTATTGTGTAATAGCAGATTGCTATTAGGATTGTCTGCGTTTCTGCTTTCATTGGACTGGATACTGGTAGGGGAAAGCTGATTGCATGCTTAAATTTTCCGTTTTCATCCCTAATTACAGCCCCCCCCGCTGCTTGGTTTCTCCCGATTGCTGCATCTGTGTTGAGTTTCAGTCTTCCTGGCGCTGGTGTCTTCCATTTTACTGTCTTGGCTGGCTTTGGTTGCAGGTTCGCTATTATTCCTGCTTGTTGTAGCTTGGTGTTTTTTTGTGCTAGCTTGGTCTTGTTTTTTGTTTTGCTCCAATTGTATATGGTGGTTCTAATTTGCTCTTCTACTGTTTGCGGCTTCCATGGGGCTTCTTCTTGTATTATCTTGTTGTATGCTTTCCATAGATTCCACATGATGATTCCTGGAACTATGATTCTGATTGCCCCTTCTATTGTTTTTTCTGCCCCTCTTAGCCACCATGCTAGTAGATTCTGTTTTATGTTTTGTTGTTGCTTTATTGGTCCATCCAGTAGATAAGCGTATTTCTCCCACATCCCTTTGATCTCTTTGCATTGTATGAATATGTGCTATTGGGTTGCCTCATCCATCCTGCAAAAAGGACATATAGTTGGTGAGATTGTCATAAATTGTTGTAAATTATCCTTGGTAGGAAGGGATTTATGCAGCAGTTTCCATAAGAACATTTTTATATGTCCTGGTTGGTATTTGTGCCATATGAATTTATGTGATAGCATTGTGTGTTTCTCCTGTCTGCATTTCTCGTATGCTTTTTTTATTGTTATTGCTTCCCCATTTGTGAATTCCTTGTCACAGAATTCTTTTATTTGACAGAGTCTCTTCCATGTTGGTGTATCTTCAGCTTTGTATTGGTTTTGTCTTCTTGCCCCGTATCTTTGGTTCATGTATTTGCTCCATAAGCTTTTGTTTTCTTGGTATCTCTTCCATAGTTTGCATGAGTATGCTTTTTGGAGTGTTTTTATGTCTCTGATTCCTAGCCCTCCTTCCATTGTTGGTGTTGTTATCTTTTTCCATTCCTGCCATTGGTGTTTTCCTCCCCAGAAGAATCTAGACATTTTCTTTTCTATGTCTCTTATGACTCCTTGGGGTATTTTTGATACTGCTATTGTGTGGAGTGGTATTGATGCAAGCACGTGTTTTATCAATATGAGCTTTGATGATTGGCTTAACATTCTGTTGCTCCATGAGTTGAGTTTTCTGTCAAAGTGGTCCAATATTGGCTGGCAGTATTTGGCTCTGTTTATTCCCTTGTATATGTAGCATCCCAGGTATTTCATTGGTCTTTGTCCTTCCTTCATGTTTAGCGTTCTTTGGATCCCCTCTCTTCTTTTGGCTGTCATTTTTGATCTTGTTTGGTATTGGCTTTTGGCGAAGTTTATTTTTTGCCCTGAAGCTTCTTGATATTGTTGCAGGAAGGTCTTGAGATTCCTTAGGTTTTTTGTTGCTCCATTTGTAAATATTAGGAGGTCGTCTGCAAATGCTAGGTGTGATGGTGTTTCTGTGTCTCTTCCCCCGTCATATCCTGTTATGATCCCCTTCTGCTTGAGTTCTTTTATTCCTCTGCTGAAACCTTCAGCTGCTATTATGAATAGTATTGGGGATAGTGGGTCTCCTTGCTTGACTCCTCTTGTGGGCTTGAAATATTTTGTTGGGATACCATTTACTAGGACTGTCATTGTGGTGGCTTCTAGGTGATTGAAGATCAATTGCGTAAATGTTGTTGAGAACCCCAATTTTGTTAGAATCATTCTCAAGTATGTCCAGTCCACTCTATCAAACGCTTTTGTCATATCTAGCTTGATTATTATATTGGATCCTCTGCATTTTTTGTCCAGATGGTGCATCATTTCTCCTGCTAGTAGCACTTGATCTGCTATCTCTTTCCCTTTCATAAATCCAGCTTGCTCTTCTGATATTATTTTGGGGAGGATACTGTTTAGTCTTGTCGCTATAATTCTTGTGTTTATCTTGCTCATGAAGTTGGATAGGCTGATTGGTCTATAATCTGAGTAGGTTTTGGGGTTTTCTATCTTGGGTATCAGTGTGATTGCTGTGCTGGCCATTGCCTTTGGTGGGAGAAATCCTAGGAAGAATTCCTGGGCTGCCATTAGAACATCATGTTGTACCGTTTCCCAGCAGTATCTAAAAAAGTACCCATTGTAGCCATCTGGTCCTGCTGAACTGTTTGGATTGAGTTCCCAAACTGCCTTCTTCACTTCTTCTTTTGTTGGCTGTCTTGTTAGCATTTGATTGTCTGTGTCGTTGATTATAGCTGGTATGTCTTTAAGTATTGCTTGGTGGCCTTGTGTATTTTCTTTTGTGAATAGTTGTTGGAAGAATTTGGCTGCTGCTTCTCTTTGTTCTTCTTCCGTGTTACATTTCTTTCCTTCTAGGTCTCTTATGTTTCTGATTTTCTGCTTGTTTCGTCTTTCTTTCACTTTGCTGTGGAAGTATGCCGTGTTTGCTTCTCCATCTTGCAGCCATTTTACATTTGCCTTTTGTTTCCAATAGCTTTCTTCCTTTATGCTTGCTATCTTTAGTTTTGCCATTGCTTTTTGGTATTATTGTCTTTTTTCCTCTGTTGGTTGTTCTTCGTATTCTCTTTCTGCTCTTGTGGTGTTTTTTTCCTCCTTTTCCACTTGGTCAAATATGTTTCCATATATGTCTTTGTTCCATCTTGCCAACTCTTTCTTCAGTCTTGTAAGTTTTGAGTATATGCCTCTCATACCTCCCACTATTTCATATGTTTTCCATGTTGTGCTGACAAAGTTCTGAAAATCTGGGTGTAATGTCCATGCATTTAGAAATCTGAATGGTGATGGTATCTTCTCTGTGGTTGTGTTGCCTTTGAGGATTATTGGTGCATGATCTGAGGTTGTTCTATTCAGATGTCTTTCTGTTATCTCTGTGAGGTTTCCTTGCATGGCTCCATTAATTAAATATCTGTCCAGTCTTCTCCACACTCTTCCTTTTTTTCTGTTGTCTGACCATGTGTATTTTGATCCTTGGTATGGTATTTCTGCAAGGTTGCATTGGTGTACACAGTCTTGGAAGTCCTCTAGCTTTGTTAGATTTGGGATGGAGTTCCCTTTGTGTTCATCTACTTTAAGGAATGTGTTGAAATCTCCTCCAATGATCCATGGTTTTGTTTGTATTTGGCTTTTTCTTTTTAGCTCTTCCCATAGTTCTTTTCTTTCGGTTGTTGTGTGTTTGGCATACACAGCTGTATAGCATATTCTGTGTTTGTTTCCTTCCATTGAAAAGTCATATGCACCGCCTGTTCTGTGTGATGTTCCTCTTTGTATGCAAATTTTGATTCATCCCACATTATCCACACTTTTCCTCTACATGCTGCTTTTGCTTGGTCAAATCCGAGTTTTAATTGATTTTCCTTCAGTCTACCTTCTGGCTGCTTTGGTTCTATAATGGCCATAATCTGCACTTTGTGCTTCCTTATGAGATTCTTCAATCTTGTGGTTGAGGTGGTTATCCCTCTTACATTCCATGTCATTGTGACAATCATTTCATACTTTTTTGTGTGTTCCTTTTGAGAATTGTATCGTCTGTTTCTCTCTATTTGATCATGTAGCTCCTTCAGCCATCTTTGATGCTCTTCTAGTTTGCATCCACATTGGCGTTGTTGGTTGTTTGGTTGGTGCTGCTCTTCTGGCTATAATTGGTAACCCTTTTTCAGCTTCGTTCTCTGGCTCTTTTCCTGTGCATTGGTCTCTTTGGGCTTCCTCCTGTGCTATGTTTTTTTCTGTTTCTGTCTCTTGAAGTTTTCGGTTCTTCAGTCTCTTTTTTATTTTTTGTGCTGCTTCAATCCAGTCTGCTATTGTTATGTTTTCCCTTGGCTTTCTTGGGCTTGCTTCAGATTCTGAGTGATTGACATATTGTTCTTCTTCTTCATTTGTTTGTAGTGGCTCTTCATGCTTTAGATTCAGTCTTGATTGATCTTGTGCATGTGTTATTTGTTGTATCTTTTGCCTTTCTTCTTGCGTCAATTGCACTTTTTCTTTTTTTGTTACTTCTTCTTTCCTTTTTGTTTGTTCTTCCCCCTTGCCTATGTTCTGTACTTTGATATTCCCTTTTTGTCTCCATTGGTTTGAGCTATTTCTGGGATTTCTTGATTTAATTCCATTATTGTCTGGAATTTTTCCCCTTCTTGTGTTCCACTCTTCTTCTTTCTTCCTTGCTGTGTCTATTTTATTTTCTTTCTCTTCACATTTTCCTGTCTTGTGTCCCAATTGTTGACAATCTTTGCAGTATTTTGGGGGATTTTCGTATGTGACAGTCTGTATAATGTTATTACTTCCGCATCTGATGTGTATCTTTGGTGGTAATGGCTTTGATACATCTATTTCTATGCAGATCCTTGCCGTTGATGGCCTGTGTAAATTTAGTGTGGCTGTATCCAGTTTCATTGGCTGTCCAATCAGTTTGGCAATTGTATACATTGCCCTTTTTTCATGCAGGTGTACTGGCAGCCCCTCCATTGAAACCCATACCGGTACTATCGGCGAGTCTATTTTCAGGTTGTAGTTTGGTGTCCATTTTGTCATCTTGACATCATAACCTGAAATTATCCACACACATCTTGCAAAACATCTTTGATAATCCTCTTCATTCTTGAAAGAGATTAGTATATGTTTTTCATCCAGCAGGCCTATGTCTGGCGTGTTTTTGAATCCTATTCGTTCAAATGCAGTTCTTATTGATGTCATCGTGGGCCTTCCCTGCCAGAACGTTCCAATCAGTGTGTTCTTGAATTTTTCTGATAGGATTCTTTCTTCTTCTTTTGTAAAGATGACTGATGGCATGCCTTTAAACTTGTATACTTCTTCAGTATGATCTTGTGGATTTATTTCGCCAATGAACTTCTTGGCGATCTCAGCATATGTTGGCATTTGGCTTGCCATTATTTTGTGTCAGCTTGACAGATCTACTATCAGTTTGGCAATCCTTTTCTTGTATTCCGTGATCAATCAGTGTTTGTAATCAATGTGCTTGTAATCAGTAACAAATCGAGCTATTGCAATCAATGTGTAGCTGTAGCGCCCCGCTCCCGAACCCTATCATCGGGAACAGTGCACCCGCCGTATCTCACTGAGGAGGATACAAGGCGTCGAAACAATTTCTGACCTGTCTGAAAAGACGTAGAAATTTTTCGCGGAAACGAATTACCATAACATCAAATTACATAAACAAGGACATCCTCAATAAAATACTACATCAGTGATGGCAATAAAGTCACCGTGCCAACCTCTAAATGCCATCAGTCTAAACAGGATAGTGTCTGATGAAACCCCAATAAAATAACGATAGACAGCCGCATGGTCTCTTCGTATCCTAGGTGCGACCATCAGTCTGCCCATACTAATGTGTCAGCCCCGTCCTCAGCAAAGATATAGTCGTACGCTTCTTCGTTCTCACCTGGTGGGGGGGGAGTAGGGGTGAGTGACTGGGAAATCACTCAGTAGGCACCTGCCTCCAAGTAGTACAAGACGAGCATCCAAAAATGATATAACACATAGCACATAGGACATGATATCACATAAGCATATGAAATAATGCGAAAAGGTAATTCACTCCAGATAAAGAATGCGCAACGTCGTGATGCATGTCCTACTATGCATGTCACACGCAACAAAGTCAAGTCACACAAAATGCCGATATCTCCGCCATGCAATGCATGATCCCGGGACCTAACTGAGTGGCTGTGAGTCGTACCCACCCACAGTCACCATCCTGAGTGTACTTGGCCCCGCCACCGTACACCATCCTGAGCGCCCGTGACCCGTACGTCACGACCCACCATCATGCAATGCACGTGCCATGAATGCAAACAACACAATCGCCTGAGGCCCCTGGCCCATCCTCACCATCCTCCGGCACTCAAATCTAGGTTCATTTAATGATCGCCTGAGGCCCCTGGCCCATCCTCACCATCCTCCGGCACTCAAATCTAGGTTCATTTAATGGTCCAAGTAATGATTTAATGTTGTTTGATGGTAAACTTATTTTCCATGGCTTGTATATATTTATTATTCATTTTCTATATTTTTCCTCATTTATCCCTAATTTATTTCTATTTATTACCTAATTATTCAAATTAAATAAATTACCACAATTACTAACATTTAATAAAAATAATTTAATTTCAGCATTTTATAATTTCTGGAATTTATATATAATTTCTAATTTTATTTATATTATCCCTGTAATTATTGCTATTTAAAATTAATTAAATAACCTTTCTAGAATTTTCAGAAATTTCAGAATTATATCATTATTATTATTATTTTTTTTTGTTTAAATGGGCCAGCCAACTGGGTCCAGTCCGTTGGCCATTCGGCCCGGCCCGCGGTCGGCTCAGTAGGTTATTTTATTTTATTTTATATATTAAATAAATGAGTCACTTGCGCACAATCGGCCCGCTACACAGAAATTTGATGAAAATAATTTAATTTCAGTATTTTACAATTTCTAGAATTTATTCATAATTTTCTGATATTTACTTATATTTTTCCTATATTTAATACTTTTTTTTTACCAATTAAATAACATTAATAAAATAAATCCTAGAAATTCTTTTGGTATCAAATTCATCCCTAACATCAAGTTAGGTAGGCGCAGACGCAGAGCAGCATTGCGCATTCCACAGAGCACGCAGCATCTGCGTATTCCAAACAAAATTTATACTATTTTGATTATCAAATTTTTCCCTAAAATCAAATCCTTATTATTTTGATTATCAAATTTTTCCCTAAAATCAAATCCTTACTATTTTGATTATCAAATTTTTCCCTAAAATCAAATTCACAATCACAGCAACCATTCATACGCATTAGCGTCAGTTTAGACATTCGACAGATTCCAAATTTCATGCGTTTCACAGATTAAGCAACATAGTATAGATTTCAACAATCAAAACAACAAAACACATAATATATCACCAAAGCATGCTTGAATTTGTACCATTTGGAGGGGGAAAAGAGAACCTACCTGGATTGCAGACAATTTCACAACTATACAAAATAGCGAGTAGATTAGGACCCCAAGCTTCCCCTTTTTCCTTCTCTTCTTCCTTTCTCTTCTCTCTCTCTTCTCCTCCTTCCTCCTCTCTGATCCTCGGCTGCTCTGCAAACCTCCCTCCCTCACTTTTTTTTTCTATTCCATTTGTTTTTTTTTCCTTCCTCTCAGGTTTCCCCCCCCACCCCTTAATGTTAATTCAGTTGTGCGAAATTGGGGGGTCGGTTATGCCCCACCCCCTAAATCACGTTCCTATTTATTATTTTTTTTTATTATTTTTTTTTGTTCTTTTATGATTATCCCCTAACTGCCGCCCCCCTTAATCAATTTAATTTAATTAATTATTTGTTTTTTTATATTCCTACCTTATACGTATACATATATATAAAAATTATATATATATATATATACACACATAATTATAAAACCACGAGGACATAATTGATACGCTTCCGTTAAATTAATTTCCGAAAGAGTCGTTACACCTAACGGCTACATATTTTTTTTTAACGTTAACGTGTAACCGTTAGTTCAAAGATTTCGGGATGTAACATCCTACCCCCCTTACAAGAAGTTTCGTCCTCGAAACTTGTCGTACCTTATACGAAGAGGTAGGGGTAGCACTCCCGCATCTGATCCTCTAGCTCCTTCGTCGCTTCATTGTCCTTATTTTTACTCCATTGCACCTTGACATACGGAATAATTTTCCTTCTAAGCTCTTGGTCTTTGCAGTCTATGATCTGAACAGGAGTATCTTCATATGACGCATCCACTCTGATCCCTAAAGGCTGGGCGTTCAATGCATGACTCGGATCAGAACATACCTTCTCAGCTGAGAGACGTGGATTACATTGTACTTGAACTAGTGTCGAAAGTACCACCCAGCGGTAAGCTAACGAATCAATCCTTCCGAGTACCTCGTACCATTGTAACGAGACCCTAGCTTACCCTTCAGATCGAAACGTACAACTCCCTTCGTAGGTGATACCTTCAAGTAAATCTTTTCCTCCGACAGTGACTCCTAGAGACATCTCTTTGAATCTGCCCAACACTTACTTATGTCTTGGGCAACCTTAAGTCTTTCCTGAATCAACTTTACCTTCTCCATGGTTTGCTTAATCAGTTGTGTACCGGTAATAGTACGCTCTCCAACTTCGTTCCACCGGACTGGGAATTTGCCTTACGCCCGTAGAGCGCCTCAAATGGCGTCCTGCCGATGGATCTATGATAGATGTTGTTGTAAGAGGACTCAACATAATTGATCATACCATTCCAGTTTCCCTTGAAGACAGCGGCGCAAGCCTTCAACATGTCCTTCAATATCCGTATCGTCTCCTCTGTCTGCTTATCGGTCTGAGAATAACCTACGGTGCTCAAACGTAGTTACGTCAATTATATATATCAACATACTCGAGTTTTAATTTGTGTTGTTGTTTTAATGGTTAAGTTGTTTGAACATGTTTGGTATATACACATAGTATGTTGTGTATCCACATATGTGACTTATGTATCATATGTCGCTCATGGATTCACAATCGTTATCTGCAGTTTGTCACATGTATTATGTTCATGTTGTTCGTTAGTTGAGTTTTAAGCAGAACACAAGCGAGGCGCCTTATCGTGATATCTCTTTTTGTAATAGTGTTAGTCGTTAATAATAATTGTTACATGGACTCTTTATTTTCCATATTAGCTTATCTTATTGTCGTATAAATATCGTTATATAAATTACGCTGAAAGAAATGTGTATATGCCTAGATTTTTACTGTAATGTACACATATAATTTATTTGGGTGTGTATGTCCGATATACATCACTGCTTGTTCTTTGCAGGTCATGTTATTAAGTTGTTTACACTTTGATCTATTTTTATGATGTCATGTCATACCATGTCGTTCCTAATTCATAATTAGTATGCTATACTACAAATGCGGATGTTGTTAATAATTTTGTTTTAAAACTTGTAATTGCATGCCTATTTTGTAATCCATGTCTTGTATGCAAGGTATTTGTTATTGTATTCTTTGTAGTAGTGTTGTTTGTCATCATTTTATACCATGATGTTTATTACTGTTTTGTTGTATCAATTATGTTGCGGGCTCATTGATATAGTCGTGTTCATACCTGTGCCTATTTAAGTAGCCTCGTGTAATTATTTTTGTTTCGTGTAGTTATTGTATGTTTTATTAAATCGGCTTATTTACACTATATCATTAACCTGATCATAAATTGTGTTTGTCTATATGTTTCTTTGTTGTTGCGATAGACTCAGTGGGATTTGGTTTTGTTTGTGTGTGTGTGTGTGTGTTTTTTTTTAACACTTAACGTTTAAGTGCAATCCTGACTTATCATATATCATTTACGGGTTAGCTACCCCTACGTTGCTATCGTATTATATGTATATATACTAGGAGCCTTTACCAACTGCTTCATGTCTTCATGTTGGTCGCTTCGTATGTATATGTGCATTTATTTAGGTATATGTGTAAATATGTATATATTACGTTGACTTATGTTACTGTATATTCATAGTTTATTATGTTATATGATATATACCTCCCCCTCTTTTTTTTTTGTACTGTGTTACAGCTCTTTGCGTAGTTATGTTGGATTTCGTATGTTAATGTTCTAGTACGTGTTTGATATGTGGAATTATGTCATTAAAGTATGCTGTATTGATCATTACGTGTATATATAGTTAATTTAGCAGATTTTGTGTATTATGGTCTTGTTTTTTTTATTGGCTCATCGAAGCTTTGTTGAATATCTTTGTTAATATCAACTATCCGTTCGAACTTCGCCTCCTTATGTTTCCGTCTGTTCAAGGGCATCAGTATCGACGAAAATCCTTAAACGAATTCCATGTAGCAGCTGACCACACCAAGAAAGCTCCTTACTTCAGTCACTTTGGTCGGTCAGAACTACCCAGCGATAGCCTTAATCTTCTTTGGATCCACTAAGGTCCCCTCTTCTGACTTACGTGACTTAAGAAAGCCACGCTTCTGCTACGCAAACCTGATCATTTATCTCTGGCTGACGTCCTCTGTACTGATGTTGAGTCATTGACATCTGGTCGTCGTTGGTTGATTTCTGCTATGACGTCGCCAGCTTGACTGACGTCCGTATCAGTTATCACGTGGATCTGGACACTGATCCTCGCTTCCTTTTCTTATGCTCCTGACTCTGTTATGATGATGACACCGGCTTCTGCTTAGTGCCCTCTCTCGTAAAACGTCATGGTTGTCGCACTCATACTTGCATAATTTTCCCTTACTCTGGCTCGAGTGTGGCATCCCTAGTGAGCACATGGTGGCGCATGTACCATGTACCCCTCCGCGATTGTACCCTCGTCGCGGCGGTCTTGTGATTATTAGCGGCCACGTTACATATATTCGCCACCTCTGGTGAAGGGTCTTTCAAATCATCGAATTACAGACGTCCTGCATTTCCATATAATAGGACCTCTGATCCGATGTTGGCAGTGGCGGAGACCACTGGTTCCACTGTTACTACTGCTATTGCGCCAAAGAGGTGGCCACGGTGTCAGCCAATGCGTGAAGAATGACCCCCTGATTCTGGTGGTCATTACCACAACCATTGTTGCCTCATTTGTCAGATTAGTCGCGACACAGCGGTATATATACAAATATATATATATTTTTTTATTCCACGCAAATCTTGACGAGAATTTGAATTGAACAAGAGTGATCGATGGATTTGAGCCTTTTTGAGGCTCACGCAAAGGTTCGGATGTACGACGGTAATTAATAGAGAAAAACTCACCAACGGCACACACCTCCCTTGACCCGATCATAACTTAGTTCTACTTCATTTATTAGGGGTTGTAATCGTTATTCCTAGGTAAAGATCATAGCTTATGTCTAAGTGATCTAGTTAATCCTATGTTCCCGAGGCGGATCTGAAGCCTCTGCTCTGATACCACCTGTAGCGCCCCGCTCCCGAACCCTATCATCGGGAACAGTGCACCCGCCGTATCTCACTGAGGAGGATACAAGGCGTCGAAACAATTTCTGACCTGTCTGAAAAGACGTAGAAATTTTTCGCGGGAAACGAATTACCATAACATCAAATTACATAAACAAGGACATCCTCAATAAAATACTACATCAGTGATGGCAATAAAGTCACCGTGCCAACCTCTAAATGCCATCAGTCTAAACAGGATAGTGTCTGATGAAACCCCAATAAAATAACGATAGACAGCCGCATGGTCTCTTCGTATCCTAGGTGCGACCATCAGTCTGCCCATACTAATGTGTCAGCCCCGTCCTCAGCAAAGATATAGTCGTACGCTTCTTCGTTCTCACCTGGTGGGGGGGGAGTAGGGTGAGTGACTGGGAAATCACTCAGTAGGCACCTGCCTCCAAGTAGTACAAGACGAGCATCCAAAAATGATATAACACATAGCACATAGGACATGATATCACATAAGCATATGAAATAATGCGAAAAGGTAATTCACTCCAGATAAAGAATGCGCAACGTCGTGATGCATGTCCTACTATGCATGTCACACGCAACAAAGTCAAGTCACACAAAATGCCGATATCTCCGCCATGCAATGCATGATCCCGGGACCTAACTGAGTGGCTGTGAGTCGTACCCACCCACAGTCACCATCCTGAGTGTACTTGGCCCCGCCACCGTACACCATCCTGAGCGCCCGTGACCCGTACGTCACGACCCACCATCATGCAATGCACGTGCCATGAATGCAAACAACACAATCGCCTGAGGCCCCTGGCCCATCCTCACCATCCTCCGGCACTCAAATCTAGGTTCATTTAATGATCGCCTGAGGCCCCTGGCCCATCCTCACCATCCTCCGGCACTCAAATCTAGGTTCATTTAATGGTCCAAGTAATGATTTAATGTTGTTTGATGGTAAACTTATTTTCCATGGCTTGTATATATTTATTATTCATTTTCTATATTTTTCCTCATTTATCCCTAATTTATTTCTATTTATTACCTAATTATTCAAATTAAATAAATTACCACAATTACTACATTTAATAAAAATAATTTAATTTCAGCATTTTATAATTTCTGGAATTTATATATAATTTCTAATTTTATTTATATTATCCCTGTAATTATTGCTATTTAAAATTAATTAAATAACCTTTCTAGAATTTTCAGAAATTTCAGAATTATATCATTATTATTATTATTTTTTTTTGTTTAAATGGGCCAGCCAACTGGGTCCAGTCCGTTGGCCATTCGGCCCGGCCCGCGGTCGGCTCAGTAGGTTATTTTATTTTATTTTATATATTAAATAAATGAGTCACTTGCGCACAATCGGCCCGCTACACAGAAATTTGATGAAAATAATTTAATTTCAGTATTTTACAATTTCTAGAATTTATTCATAATTTTCTGATATTTACTTATATTTTTCCTATATTTAATACTTTTTTTTTTACCAATTAAATAACATTAATAAAATAAATCCTAGAAATTCTTTTGGTATCAAATTCATCCCTAACATCAAGTTAGGTAGGCGCAGACGCAGAGCAGCATTGCGCATTCCACAGAGCACGCAGCATCTGCGTATTCCAAACAAAATTTATACTATTTTGATTATCAAATTTTTCCCTAAAATCAAATCCTTATTATTTTGATTATCAAATTTTTCCCTAAAATCAAATCCTTACTATTTTGATTATCAAATTTTTCCCTAAAATCAAATTCACAATCACAGCAACCATTCATACGCATTAGCGTCAGTTTAGACATTCGACAGATTCCAAATTTCATGCGTTTCACAGATTAAGCAACATAGTATAGATTTCAACAATCAAAACAACAAAAACACATAATATATCACCAAAGCATGCTTGAATTTGTACCATTTGGAGGGGGAAAAGAGAACCTACCTGGATTGCAGACAATTTCACAACTATACAAAATAGCGAGTAGATTAGGACCCCAAGCTTCCCCTTTTTCCTTCTCTTCTTCCTTTCTCTTCTCTCTCTCTTCTCCTCCTTCCCTCCTCTCTGATCCTCGGCTGCTCTGCAAACCTCCCTCCCTCACTTTTTTTTTCTATTCCATTTGTTTTTTTTTCCTTCCTCTCAGGTTTCCCCCCCACCCCTTAATGTTAATTCAGTTGTGCGAAATTGGGGGGTCGGTTATGCCCCACCCCCTAAATCACGTTCCTATTTATTATTTTTTTTTATTATTATTTTTTGTTCTTTTATGATTATCCCCTAACTGCCGCCCCCCTTAATCAATTTAATTTAATTAATTATTTGTTTTTTTATATTCCTACCTTATACGTATACATATATATAAAAATTATATATATATATATATATACACATAATTATAAAACCACGAGGACATAATTGATACGCTTCCGTTAAATTAATTTCCGAAAGAGTCGTTACACCTAACGGCTACATATTTTTTTTTAACGTTAACGTGTAACCGTTAGTTCAAAGATTTCGGGATGTAACAGTAGCGTTCTTGCTTTTCTTGGAATTCTTGGAGAGTTTCAGTATTCTAAGAGACCAGAATGTAAATTTTACGCATCTGAGAATATAATCTATGTCACTATCAAGCAGCATGGAATAATAATATTATATGGTGTCAAGTATAAGCTTCAATCTATATTCATACCCACTATTCGGTGTCAAGTTTAAGCTTCAACTCTTATTGATACATTAATTCATATTCATACGTGTCAACGTATAAAATACTTTTTTCGTACTAAAATATTATCATGGTTGATTTTTTTTTAAATAATTATTTTTAATTAATAAAAAATTATTTATGACAACATTTTATTAGACTAAAATAAATCATAGTAGTCTTGTATAACACAACTTATGATATTATGTTATAACATAATATATTATGTTAAGCGAACAGAAACCATAGTAGTCGTGTATAACGCAGCTTATGATATTATGTTACATAGTCATTTCTTGATATGGAACTTTTTATGTTATAGTTGTTATGATGCCTTAAATGTAGGGTTCAGACCTCTCATTAGATATCCTTGTTGACATATGACTGACTTATTCGGACCGTAATCCAAGCAGTAACCCGCGTTTGTCTAGACCGACAGGGTTGTGGAACGAACCGAACTGTTCACAAAATGTTCGAGTTCGATTCGTATTCTTTCGGTAATTATTTGTTAACGATCCGAATTCGAATAGGTATTCGGGTCAGTTTAGTTAAACGAGCTGAATTGTTCGCGAACTATTCTGCTCGTTTAAACAGTTATAAGGTTATCGAGCCGAACTCGAACAATTTTTAAAGTTTGTTTAGCTAAACGAATCGAGCTGAACAGTTCGTTTAGCTAAACCAGTCGAATTCAAAACCTAATATTCAGTTCGGCACGGTTCGCTAACATCCTACGGACACTATTGCTTTACAAACTAGGACAGCGTATTAGTGATTAGTAAACTATTATTAAACATTTTGACTGTTTCATTTATTTTTAATAATATTTTCTCTCATTTATTTCCGCAGCTGGAGCCGCAAATTGAAGGAGCGAATGACGTAGAGTTACCCCGCTGCGAAAATTCAAGATCAAATGAAAAAGAAGAAAACCCAATTGAGACTTTGAGAGCATTTCTTTCTGGGTCTTGCATTTTGGGTTCGTCGGGATCTTCGGGGACGTTGTCGAAGGAGATGAATCTAATAAATTATAGTTTTAAAAGCTATTCATGAGTACAGTATTTCTTGAAATATGCGTATATGAAATTCTAGCAGAAGTTATGAACATTTGGACTTGTCCGTTTTCTTTTCTTCTCTTTGATATTGATATTGAAAACTTTTATAATTTGTATTATTATTTTTTCCCCATTCTGTTGTCGACTGACTAATACAATGATTGTATTCCCCCACAAACAAAAAAGAGATTGGTGTGGTGTTTTTTTTTTTAAATAATATTTTCAAGACATTTGGTTGTTTCCCTTGCCATGGTGACAGTGATTTTAGTTCTCTTTTTTCCCCCTTGTGATGGTTGGAATATGCTAGCTTTGTCCAAATGTCTTGTGTATAAATATATATATAACATGGATGTCTATAAGTATTTGTGTATAAATACAGAAGGATCTGGTGTATAAATATATATATAACATGGATGTCTATAAGTATTTGTGTATGTACATACATATACGCGCGCATGCGCACGTATATATATAATTATTTAGGGTTCAATTATTGAGTTATATATCGTCTCCAGGTAGTATAACATTGTTCAACCACCAAATCAACTTAGTGTGATACAACTTATCATGAACATGTTATTTAGTGGGAAACATAGAGGAAACTAAAGACATATCACATCAATCCTCTTTTTTTTTCTTTTATAAATTTGAAAATTATAAAAAACTTGAGTTCAATAATGTAAAGCACATGAATAAGAGGGGAATGTAAAGCATAAGTGCATTATTCGAGTCTTCCATGTTTACTATTTCTCTGTTTTGAAATTATTGTTAGTTATATTTATTTTTCTCCAAGTTAGTGGAGGAATTATTCTATTTTCTCCTGACTAACGTGATTGCTGAGTGTATTCAAATAGTAGAGAAGAGGTAGCCATGTGAATACCTTAAAAA
>AP025072.1:28753964-28824161 GCA_036186865.1 Eustoma russellianum
CCTTTTTTTTTTTTTTTTTTTGAAAAGTACACACACAAGTTGACCTTCCATTTGCTGTGTACGTCTTTATGAATTGTAAGTGCACTTGTGGACAAAAACAATGAACAATGTATACGTAAAATCAAACAAAATTTTCATAGGAAAAAGTCAAAATATACAAATTCGGATTTACGGTATATGAGTTGTCATTTTCATTTACAAGAACCGAAGAAAAACCCGACTAACAACCGTCATTTTCATTTTTTTTTCCTTCTTTTTTTCATCCATTAAAAATTGAATGTAAAAAATTAAGAGGCGTGGAGAAAAAAATTCACAGAAAAAAGGAATAATGTTGTGTAAAGGCCACCGATAAAGGAAGGGGTATCCGAAATACAAAGGAAAATACAAACGAATAAAATACGTTTCTAGTATAATAAGCTTACCTGTTTTACACATGATCTGGGGGAAGGGTTGGAGTTTAGCGATCTAATATACGATCTAATATACGTAAACTTACATATATTTTGTGTAAGAGATTATTCTTAAAACTCGAATATTTAATTTTAACATTACAAAACATCAATATTACCATTAAAAAAAAACTTTCACAAAATACAAAGGACTACAGAACCCAAACCGAAGCGGGGACAGAAGCAACGGTAACCACCAGACCTCCAGAAGAGTTTTCTTCCTCCATTCTCCTCCTCACAAAACACGCACTCCACACACTCATATATAGATAACAATCACTCCTCAACAATTTCTCCTCTCCTTCTCTGCAAATCTACTACAATGAAGAACGCTTCCCACTCAAGATAATCTAGAAATTTCTTTCCCTTCACAGGAAATCATACACTACTCGATGGCCTCCTCAACTGCTTCCCAAATTATCCAGCTACACATTCGCCCTTCGATTTACCAGCCGCAATTGAGATTTTCAAATTCTGTCTCGCCTTTATTCTCTCCGAAGGATTTGTTGAAGAGCTATCATCCACTGCGGCTGAGGTGTTTCGAGAGATCAGCGGAGGATAAGGAGGCGGAGACGTTAGTTAAGGATGGAACTGGTGATCATGTGGTTGGAGAAGAAAGTGAATCAAGTTTTGCTTCTTCTAATCGTGCTGATGTGTCATATAAGATTGCTACTTCGCCATCGTCCGTCGACTCGCTTTCCCTTGGCCTTCGTGAAACTGTTTACGAGGTCTTCAGACGTATATATATCACTCGCTTAGTTCTTTATTTTTCTCTCTTGGAGCATTTTGATTTTATTGCATGGTAATCTCGATTTGTCAGATGAAGCACGGGCTTCTGTTACTGCTTGCTTGAAATGTACTTGTCTGCACTCTGCTTTTTCTCCCTGCATGAATCAGTATGAAAGCCTGTTCCTTACATCCATGTTGCATTTGTTTGAAGGTTGTAGAAGTAAAGTCAAGCTCTCATGTATCCACAAGAAAAATAAACAGAAGGCATCTACTGAAGTCAAGTGGTAACCGAATTGATCATGTGGTTGAATTGCTCTGCTATTTACTCTGATTACCATGGTTCATCCGTTAAACATGTGGTGTTTCTGTTGGATTCTAGGATTGATTTATTGATCACTTAGGCCGGACAATGTAAAGGATACAGAATGACTAAAGAAATCTTTAGTCAGCCACATGTCTTTTGTTATTCTTCCATTTCCCATGGATTCAAAGGGACACTTTTCTTTAAGTTTAGAATATGATGGAATAAAACAAAATGGCTTGTTTTATTGTCTGCCCTTTTTGTAGACACAATACTTGCCGCAATTTTTATTGTGGGTCATCCAGAAACAACATATTTGTGTTTTCAACATATGGGTAAGGTTGAATACATCCGATCTCCTTACCCCGTCAGAGACAGGAGCCTTTAAGACAATTAAGATATATTGTTGTTGACATGTCTTTTTGTTATAAATGGTATCAAATAAAAAATTTCAGATAAGTCAATTTAGTTCCTATGTGTTTGTAATAAAAGAAACTTTTGAAACTGAATGGAGTTGATTGGCTCAACTGTTACTGTGCAACATCCGCTTTAGATTAGACTTCTGAGCAAGGGGCTTTGTGTGTATCTATCTCATCCTAGTATAGATTGCTTCTTTGTTATCGCTCCTTATATTTATCTGATTCTGCTATGTGGAAGACGTTATACACCGTTCCTTAAAGAGACTGCTGTTAGGTCTGAAATACACTCTAGAGGGGGGTGGATAGAGTGTTTGGCTCTTTTGCGGAATTTTCTCGTTTGGCTCAACTCAAAAGATATTCAAAATCAGAGCAAGAATGGGAGATGAGAAGTAGTGAATGAGTACACCGGATATAGAGTGGTTCGAATCGTAAATGATTCTACTCCACTACCACTTTGTTGCCAAAGTGGATTTTCAACAACCACTCTTCTTATTATGAATAATAAGAACAACCACAGCAACACTTACACTAACACCTTAGTGTAAGCAAAAACAACAGCAACTTCTTGCACAAAACACACTTGTGCAACTACAGCTCTTAGCAAGAACAACTTCTTGCTTCCTCACAACTTCAACAAAAGTTCCCTCAAGAACTTATTATAGTGGGTTGAAGAAATATAGTAAGGTTTACACTTTATCACAAGTCTAAGCACAAGCAAGAGATCAAATATTTATGGTTCCTCTTGTGCTTGACTCTCTTTCTCTCAATATACAACAATGAAGAGCAAAGAAAAGCTAAACAAGCTTTAAACAAATTTACAAATATGAGAGAACTATACAACAATGAAAGATGAAGCTAGATGATGTTGAAAGTGTGTAATTGCTTCATCCAAGCCTCTTGTTTTTATAGATAAAGTTGACCACGTTTTTGAGGCTCTCCACCAAGTCTTCATCTTCAAAAATGTCAAGATAGTGCCCAATAAGTGTTTAGCCACCCTATGGAGTGATTTGATCTTTAATAGCCACCCTAGAGAATCTTAGACATGGTTAAAATAGTCAAGGAAGCATATAGTATGTTGGGTTAAAGTCCACAAGAAATTTGAGCAAGATTGGAGAGAGAAAATATCATAGATCTCCCTTGGATTTTGTTCCAACGTTTGAAAATTTTTGAATTATGGAGACGTCGATCGATCTACGTGCCAGAGCTTAGAGATCGACGTCTCTCAGAATGACGTCGATCGATCGACGTCTGCTAGCTGAGAGATCGACGTCTCTCAGATGTATGTCGATCGATCGACATACCTTTAGCTGAGAGATCGACGTCTCTCAGTTATACGTCGATCGATCGACGTATGCCTGACTGAGAGAACGATGTCTCTCAGATCTACGTCGATCGATCCACGTCTCTTGGCTGAGAGTATGACGTGGATCTGAGAGTTCAAACATTTACCAAACTTCACATGGATCGATCCATGTGCCTCCTGAGGGGCTGATGTATACTTCAACCGATTTATGAGAGATTTACGTCTCGCAATATGTTTTTCTCAATTTGCTTCAAATTCGAGGTGTGAAATTCCATCTTAGTCCTCTTAAAGCATCTTTTTATATCATCAAAACATTTTATAATCTAACAACTGCATCATATAAATATTATGTTACTCCCTGTGTCCCAAAATTACTTACTGATTTGACTTGTCCATATTCCATGACAATATTTTTGGGACGGAGGGAGTAGTTCCCTTTGAGAGTATGTGTGTTTGATCCTGTGGTAGCATCTTAAGGTAATCTGTTTGTTTGTTTGTGTTTTCCACGTTTAATATGATTTCTGTTTTTCTTGTAACAGGCCTTCGTCCCCGAGACATTCGAAGTGTTGATCCATCACTTTGGTTGACAAACACAATGCCTTCTTTATTGGTAGACTTCAACTCATTAACTTTCACATCTTCTACTTAGTTTGATTGCTCTACCAGTTTCTCATAAACTTTGGTTTTTGGTTTTTTATAGCCTCTTATATGTACTACTTAAAGTTTTGCACTTCTGCCATTTCTTGCTGATTTCTGTCATCCATGCGCTTCCTGAACTGGGAGCTCAGCTCTTCTATCCGATGTTGACTATATGCTATTTCATGTGGTACCTAGTCCTTTTAGAGAGCACTGTTGTCATTACTTTACCTGACATTTGTTGGTTTCGAACTTGCTTGACAGAAAAGCTAATTGATAGCTGAGCCCTTCTGATTTATCCGCAATTGTCCTTGTGCTATTGCGTGTAGTACCTAGTGCATCATATGATTAGAAAGTGTTCCTGTCCGTTCCTATCTTACTGTTTGTCGGGTTCTAATTGTGTTTTGGATATACTTAATCAATTTCCAACTAAATTACACTTGTCAATAAAACAGTCAAAAGATTTAAGATAATATTGTTTGGTCATTGAATGGAGTCTTTACGTGGCACAACGGGAGCAGCAACTTGTTCTGGAACGTGACTAACTGATCCTGGGTGCTAGTTAGGGATCCTTTCTCCTTTTCTCCGTCATTGTCTAATCTGTGTCATTTTAAAGGGCTTCATGTGATTCGGTGAGCTTCAGATTTCTTTCATCTTAATATGGTTTGATTTCTGTTCTAGGTTCGTGAGCATGCAATACTCTTGAATTTGGGCTCTTTACGGGCAATAGCAATGGAAGAACGCGTGCTTATATTTAACTATAACCGGTAACGTTTTGAATGACTGTAATGGAGAATGGTTTAGATTATATATTCTCATTCTATGTCTACAAGAAGATACTTCAACTTTCAGAGGAGCAAATTCTAACGAATGTTGCTCACTATCTGTAATCTTTGTAGTAAAGGAGGAAAGGCTTTTATCGATGCGTTATTACCCCGATTGGACCCTAAAAGTAATGGTGGTAGCCCATCAATGCCGTTTGTTCTTGAGGTTAGTATTTCCCCGCACTTGTATACTACGCAACGTAGCATGGGCCTTTTGTTTCAGAATTCTCTCCTCTTCTTCGTACTCCTGCTCTTTTCTTTTTCTTTTTCTTTGTATTTCTTAATTAACTATTCCTCATTAGATAAGAAGTTCGTGTTTAGGTCTTCAAGATACATTTTACTTTCTCTAAGTATGCCCCAAGGTTGTCTCTTAGGACTCGAAACTTTTACATTTCACACCTTTCCCAGCGTCCCAAAAAGAGGAAAATGAAACAGCAACTGCTGAGGAACATATGCATGTCTAAAGGACATCATTTCCATCTCTTGTAATTTTTTTCAGTCTTGCAAATTCTAGTGGAATAAAGCAATGGAGTCAAGGACAACTCTTATTTGACTTTGGAATATGATGGAATAAAACAAAATGATTAACTAAATTGGTTGCGCTTGTTTTGTGAAGTAAAAGTCGATCGACACAATTTGACACAAGTTTCATTGTAGGTCATCAGGAAAAAACCTATGTGTTTCCAATATACAGTTAAGGTTGCGTATATTCGACCTCTCTTACCTTGTCATAGGCGCCATAGGCGGGAGCCTCTGAGGCAATGGGGTAAAGTTGTTGTTGTTATTGTTTGCAAATTCTGTTGGAAATTGTTTATATATGAGGCTAGAGTAAAGAGTTTTTTCTTTAACCAATCCACGTCTGATGAGATTCAGATTTAAATGCCTCTATTCTAACTCACACAAATGATGGTGCAACTTCATCGTTATCATCCTTCCCCTAGGACAGTCGTATCCGAGATAAATACTTTATTATGTTGAAAGAGTTGAATGATGATATGATAACTGACCCTATTGAAAAGATTTGACTTGTGATGTGCTGAACTAATTGCTGCAAATCACCATGAATACATTACATAAGCGTCTAGCTGCCTGGTAGATTGCTTCTAACCTGTTTGTAGAATCTACATTACTTTCCTCAGAATTTAGTCCGACGGATAATTTTTTTTTTTTAGTTTGTGCTGCAAAATTGAATTAGAGATGCAGTTAGAGAAGTTTCATATCTGGCCTTTACCAGAAACTTAGTGAACGTTGAAGTAGAGCTTCTAGAATTGGTTTTATTTGGTTCCTTCTATGTTCATAACTATATTAGTACACAAAATCTAGTTTTTCGTTGAATCTGATGAACAAGTTCAAGGGGCTCTGACTTAAAAATTTTCGATACTGCTTTTGTGTTTGCCTGCTGTTTGTCACTTTTCCTCGACAAAAACCTGTTTGGTCTGATCTTTTGCAGTTCTAGATGCGCCGTATGGTTGGTCTTCCACATGTTGGAGATTCCAGTATTGGCCTCATTCATTATATCCTACTAGAAAATAACTTTAGTCTGCAATATTCAGGTGGTTGAAGCAGCCTTGCACTCACGTATACAGCGGTTGGAGCAAAGACTAATGGATCTAGAACCACGTGTAAGTGCAGGAACACAATGTCTCTCTCTCTCTCTCTCTCTCTCTCTCTCTCTCTCTCTCTCTCTCTCTCTCTCTCTCTCTCTCTCCCTTTTCCTGACAAGTTTAGGATCCTGTATACTAGGAACTTTTAGCATGTCAGGAAGGAGTTCCCCTCCACTTTTGCTGCTTAACATGATAATCCTTTCCTGGTTCGTTAGTATTTCAATTAACATTTGCAGATTAGCGCTAGTTCTTGCATCACTTGATATTGATCATTGTCCTGTGTCAATTTCGAACTTTTTTCCCCCTACTTGATTCTAGATATTCTCTGGAAGGTGTTGTTACAATGATCCATGCTCCTATATAAAAGTTTTGGCTCATGAATTTGTTGCCTCCATTTGCCGCAGGTACAATCACTTCTTGAGGTTTTACCGAACCGCTTAACTGCTGATGTGTTGGAACAGCTTCGTATTAGCAAGCAGACATTGGTATGGATTTTAATAAGTACTTTACAGTAGACATCTTTAGACAGACTCTGGGTGCCATTGTATCTTGTACACTGAAGAGAATATTAAGAGATTATGGATATGTGATTTTAAACATGAAGGTCGAATTGGGATCAAAAGCTGGTGCTCTCAAACAGATGTTGCTTGACATTCTTGAGGACACTAATGAGATACGGCGAATTTGTATTATTGGAAGGAATTGCAGCCTTAATAAAGACAGTGGAGCAATGGAATGTTATGCACCTTTGGAAGAGCAAATTGCTGAAGGTATGCATAAATTATATGTCTGGCTCCTTGTACGGTGTACATGCTTTTAGTAAAAGAGAAGCCTAATGCGTGCTTGAATATTCTGTGCAGAGGAGGAGGAAGAAATTGAGATGCTTTTGGAAAACTATCTTCAAAGGTGATTTCCTGCATACTGTATATGCAAAGCATGTTGGGTTCAGCTTTACTTTAACATTTTACTAGTTCCAGTCTTAAGATCACTTGGCTAAATCAGCTAATACTGCAGATCTCCTGTCCAGATAATTATTGCAGAGTAGAGCTCTTAGTTTCTTGTCTTTTTTGACTTGAATTAAAATGTTTTTGTTGATAAGAATTTAGTGGATACCATGCAACTCAACCAGCAGTAAGCAGGGCTATCTGTGTTGTAAATTTGAGACGATTTCTCCAAGACATACGTGGAAAATGGAAAACCAGAGAAAGTGGTACTTTAAAAAGAAGAGCCATGTCAAGGTCACAATTGTTCTATAGTAATATGATGAACTTCACTCTTACCCAATCCATGAAATTTGCTTCAAGGTGCATAGCCATTTCGAGGTTTAAACTGTCCAACATTGATTATGAGAACCAGTGATGCCTCTTTATGGGGCGATTAGAGTGACATAATGACATCAAAGATGTATCCTGATTTTGCTTTTGTAGGCTAGGTTTCTTTCATCCATTTGTTGGTTTTCTGGATTTGTGTTTGTAAATATTCATCCTATGTACTTCTTAGAATCTTCACCTCCCCTTCCCTTTCCTCCTTTTTGTTTACTATTTATATTTTAGCGTCAACAAGCTTCCTCCTTTTTACCTAGGTCACTTCTGGTGTCCAAGCTCTCTGTAGCCTTGTAAATGGATTGCTGTTACAGTTGAAAATCATTGCATTATTACTAAAAACTTTTTCCTCTAGAAGTCTTCGGAAGAAATTGTGCAAGTTTGGTCCGCCAATACCATCAAAAGTCCGTTTTACAGGTCTTGGACTTTTACAATGCATTTTATGATATAATAATACTGCAATAGTTTGATATTAGGTTCAAATTTTGGAAGGTCCATTTGGGTGCATATGTTTAAGCTTCTGCACATCGTAGCTTTAGTTGCTTTGAAGTTTATTTAGGGTAGGATAAGGTGCTTCTTTCTTAAACTCAAAGTTCAGCTTGCTGTGTCCTATGGTTGCAGATGCGAATCTTGTTATGGTCAGGCTGAGAGGCTTCTAGACTCTGCCAAAGAAATGGAAGACTCAATAGCTGTAAATCTAAGGTTTGCATAGCTTTAGTTCAGATTTATGTTCTGCTATCAAAAGAAACTTACTTTATGCCAAGGAAACCAAAGAAGAAATGACCCATTATGTTAGATCATAAGTGAAAAGGGAGAAATGATGCATATGAATGGCCACATGTCTCGGAAGTATATCACTTCTTTCAATCTCCAGTAAATGCTTCTAGCCTGCAGAATAATTGTGTTTCGTTTTCCTTCTATATAATCATGATTAGGATCACTCTATAACCAGGATTATAATCACATTTCTTTCGTTATTTGCTCAGCAACACGTCATGTTACATTGTAAAATAATTAGATAGTTCAGATACTTCATCCTTTTTATTAATAATGGACAAGATTTAAATTTCTCGAGGGACTGACTGTTAATTTATATGGTTTATCAGCTCCCGGAGGCTCGAAGTGAGTAAAGTGGAATTGCTTCTTCAGGTTGGGGCTTTTTGTGTTGCAGTTGGTGCTCTGATTGCAGGTAATCTATTTTTCCGTCGGCCTTTAAACAGTGAAAAGTCCTCTTTAATTCGATCAGGGATCCAAGCTTTTTCTAGGAATTTGTCTTCTTGAATTTATGATTTGGTTTTCATGCAAGTTCTTGCTCAAACCAAAATCCAAAAACACGTTCTTAAACATTTTGCACAAGTGCAAGACAGCGTTTGGAAAACTAAAGGCCTTTCGCTGCTTATATAAGAGTTACCAAACTATTCCTTCATCTTCTTCATTATCACCTGCAGGCATATTTGGCATGAATTTGAAGTCTTATCTTGAAGAACATGTGGTACAGCGCCAACGTCATCCTTCTATGTTCTTCCTTTTCTTCTGGGGTAATCGTTCATCCTTTTTCATCTTATCCACTTGAATATATTGCAGTTTGCCTTTTGGCTAACCACTGGAGGGATTATCGTCGGTGCTGTTGGGGCATTTTTCCTGATGTATTGGTACCTGAGAGCAAGAAAAATACTGTAAATACCTCAGTGGGTGGCATCAGATATAGCTCAAATGATTCCCAGCTGTCATGATTTCAACCATTCCAGTCGCTGATAGACCCGTTCCTGTCATATATGCAAATGTTAAGATCAACTTTGAAGGGTCCATGCTGCTTTTAGAAAATAAGTATATTCTTCAGGACTTGAACTTGTTTCAATGTCCATCAATGTGCAGGCTATTCGAGATTTCTTGCACTCCGGAGTGCCGTGAACTATTCAGGCGCACCTCAATCGCTGCTCATGCTACAAACCTACAATCCTTATCTAACGCCTGGGCTGAATTTTCTTTGTAAATTTCAATGTATTTTGTAATTTACGCCCGGGCTGAATTTTCTTTGTAATCATTCGCACGATGCTGACCCATTTAGCATACTTGGCCTTGTGAGAGGAAGGCTGGAACATTGTTGTTGTAAGAGCTCCAGATAGCATCTCAGGATTTTTGAGATACATAATGATGCTCTTGAAATACCAATTGGTATCTCAGCAAGGGTTCACGTAAAGAATGTCAGGTACACTTCTGCTACACGTATTCGTCATTTTTCTTTTTCTTTTTTTTTTTTTTTTTTTGCAATGCATGTTTTCGTTTGGATGTCACCAACTCAACCAGGGAGGAAAGATGCCTTGCTCTTCAAGAGAACACAGGAAACAAGATGATTACTTCCTATTGCCGGTAGGAGTACAAGTTTCTGGTTTCTTCTTCCAGAAAACAGGTTCTATATATTAATGGAAAGACTAAAATTGTACATGCCTCCACAAATTAATTGACTTTGACCATGTCAATTCTCTATATTCGATTAATATTCTACATGTGTCAAGGATGTAGGACAATTTACATAGATCTCTCACTCGCAACAACACAACAAAGCTTAGAGGAGGCAACTAAAAGCGGTATATTGACAGGAGTTTGATGTTCAAGAATCCACCAAAAACAAAAACACACTGTTTCATTCGCCAAAATCTACTCAAAAAGGCCTCTAGAGCACACCCTCATAACACATTTTAGTCACAATTGGATACAATGGATATCATATCGATTCAATTTCTCGTAACTATACAACAAGAACATTACTCATTGCCTTAGCGACTCCTGTATATGGCAGGTATAAAGGTTGAAAATACGCAACCATACACAAGTCTTAGAAATACACAGAGGTTGTTCTCCGATGACCCATAATAAAAATTGACTCAAGTTGTATCAATCAAATGCTACTTCACAATATAAGGAACACATTCAATTTAATGATTAAGTCAAAGAAAGGTGTGTCCTGACTCCATTAGAAATGGAAGGGCAATTTCTCCTAACATGTTAGGAAATATCTCCAGGCACCAATCACTTCACTTAGGCAACTATTCGATATGATTACTTACTGAAGAATGGTGGCAATATCATATTTCAGCTGCATCACTTTTCGTTCATAATTGTATGAACTGCAGCAAAAGAATAGAAAGTCAATAACTATTTTCCTAACACAGTAGAGATGCATGAAATGTGATAGAGCAGGGGTAGAACAAAAAGCAACCCAAAGTTCTATTGTGTCCAAGAGTCCAAGTACACGTGCAAGAACCGAGGGGAAAGAAGGAAAAACTATTGGCTGAGATACCCCATAGATGGAAATTCAAGGATAATAGGAACAGAGTGCACCCCTTGTTCTAGATGCAGGTTTAAGATGGTGGACAAATCATTGACAGAAGCAATATAAGTTTCGTGAGAACCTTCAAAACTGGCACCTTGAGATGGAAAAATATACCAATCAGCAAGGAGCGAGCTGTGATATACCAGATCACATCAACTATTTGTGCTTCGGTTGGTTTGTAACGGGTGGTGTATTTTTCCCTTGCTTGGCAGCTTCGTCAATGTTCATGTTACCAACTCTTACTTCCATGGCCTCTCTCTCATCCTTCTGTTTTTTGTTCTCAGTGGTACCATTTTCTGCAGCCTGTATTTGAGCATTAGTAGTCATCGGCTCAATCGGCCTTGGGATACCATTGAGCCATGGATGATTAAGACATTGTGCTGCAGTGGGTCTCTTCTCAGGAACAAAATCAAGTATAGGAATCAGGAAGTCGGCCATCTCATTAGCGCTTTGCTCACTGAACTCGTACTTTTCCATTAACACCTTATTAAGGTGCCAGAATCGCAATCGACGGATGTGCCTCAAATCTCCATACCGGTTGAAGAATTCCCGGGAATAACGGCCACCCAGAGCGATCTGCAAAACAATTCATCGAATGAAGTAACATTAGACAAAAGGTTAACTTCATAAGCTGATACTCATGCCAATTTAAAACCTCAAACAGAGCCTCCAGGGTTGCTTGTGTCTATCTACCACGGTTTATTGAACATGGCAAAACCAGGATAAAGACTTTCTAAAAAAAATCCAAGAATTCTGGAGCAGCTCAAACCCAAATGACCGAATATTAAGAGCTTTTTCAACTTTTGCCAAAGAAGATGAAGACCAGAGGAAATCTGATGATCTTTTTCTTATGAAACTTATAGATGGTTTCTTTTCTAAAGGAGCATATCTTGGACCTTGGTTTGTGGTCCATTTTTTGAGTCAAAGCAAGGTGCTATATCCTCCTAATGATGTTTGATTATCAGCTAACCATTCTCTATCAGATAATAGGTAATCAATTATGCCAATATCAATTGTAAACAAATGAGAAAAGAAATACTCAAGCTTAAAACATCAAACTCTCACCTTCCTTGGCATCATCCCAAGAAGTTCCATCATCAGGGCCAAATGGTCCTGCAAAGAAGAAAAACTCCGATTAAATTCTTAGCCAGAGAAAAACAAGCCAGACAAAAAGATAGCACCTCTTGATTCTATTAATATACTGAATGTTTTGCATGTGCACGAATGACGATTCTCTCTGCTAAAGTGATATGTGACTTTATATGCATCATTAGTTTTAAGACTTGTCTTTCAACATACGAGAACTGAGATCAGAAGAACAGAAATGCCCATCTGCTGAAGCTTATGACAGATTCTCAAGTTGACAGGAGATCTGAAAAAATATCTGATGAAAACAAGGGACCTCGAGTTACTCTTGTTATATTGATTTGGTTGAAATATACCATCCAATATCAGTTTTACATTTTAGCCCGATTTTCTGAGGGATTAACATCATACATCTAAGCATAATTGTTGGCGGAATGCTCGATGCCTGACTGCTTAACCCGACAACAAAAAGACCACGTAAAAAGAACTTGCAGCCAAAGTACAAAAGAAGACACCTGAAATAAAATTAACGGAAAGACCCACCATTTGGATAACTGAAAAGTTCAACCTTCTATATAGCTCAACAAATATCCATAACACAAACAATTTACAGCTTCAAGTTTAATAAAAACCGAAAATTTCAATAGTCTAGCGATTTAACCAAGTTTTTTTTTGGGGGGTTAAAATTCTATCACTAGTTCAACAGTTCAAACTTCGAAAACATAACACCAATTTCACGATTCTTTTTATCCTCAAATTAATAAATCAAAGATTTCCTGAACATCAAGCAAACTGAAATTCTCTAAGAACGTATGCCCTTTTGCACTCTGTCCAGGAACTTGGAAAAGGAAGGCACAGCCCTTTAGGTCAAACCATCCATGCTGCACCCATAGGGCGGTGTGTGCACGGCCAATCATCACTGGAAATCAAGGGATTCCCCAGTGACCAAATTTGGAATTATGCATCCAACAAACAAAAACCACTCTCAATTGTTCAACATGACCCAAAAAGATGAATATCATGTAAAGATACTTGCAAATAATCGCACAGGAAAAAAGATGAATATCATGTAAAGCACCTATTTAACTTGGTAAAGGAACAAGAAAAAAAGAGCTTAATGGAAAACATAGAACTCATAAATGAAGAATGCGCTCTACTTGATAGGAGGCAGGGTCGCATGTTTTCATACCTCATCTCTGTCATAATTATCACCACTATGAGGATCAAAGAGAACATCTCCAGTGGCCAGCTCAAAGCATATGCTAGCAAATGACCATAGATCAGCTGAAGTTGAGTATTTTGACCCAAGAATGACCTCGGGACACCTATATTGCCTTGTCTGGATGTCACTTGTGAATTGTTTGTATGTCCAACATGCATTTCCAAAATCTACCAATTTGCACTTAAGATCAACCTCGCCCAGCAATTTCCGCCTTGCAGAACGACTACCCTTTCTGCGTCCTTCCGGACCATGAACTGTTCCATCTGTAGGTAAATCTTTACCTTCAGAAGAAGGATTATTTGTTCGCCCATCATGCCGAGAATCAGGGGTAGTTGCTTCATTCTCTTGGTCAACTTCATATGCACCATCCCTCCCAGTACACCTTTGAGCTGCACGCTTAGCCTTTCTCTTTATTTTCTTCTTTTGATTCTTTGTCAAATCCCCATTCGAACTGTTCCCCTCTTTTGAAATCACAGCCGCGTCACCCAAAATCTTGCTCTTGCTCGAAGGAAGGATAATAGGTACACCCGTTTTCCTTGGGTCATTAAGTGGATCAATCATAGACAGAAGCAATATATTCTCAGGCTTCAAATCCGTATGAATAATAGAAAGCTGACGATGCAAGTAATCCAACCCCACTAAAATGTGAAAGCAAATTTCTTTCACCATATGCAAAGGAACCCCTCGATAGTCAGAGTACTTAATAAGCGTCAAAAGATTATCCCCTAAATACTCAAAAACCATACACACATGCTGCCCGTTAGGTCCCGAATGCTTGAAATGATCAAGTAGCTTCACCACACACATTTTATCCTCCGGATCTCCCTCAGCAATCTGCTTCAATATGGTGATTTCATCCATTGCAGCTTCAGTATAATGCTGTGCACTCTTCTGAACTTTTAAAGCTACATATCTCTAACACCAAAATAAACAAACAAAACACGAAGGACAAACTCACCATCCAGCTCATTAATCTCAAAATTAACACAAAACCAAAGCAGTAAGAATGGAAAGTGAAATTACTGATTTTTGAGTGTCCCAAGCGAGCCAAACAGTAGAGAAATGCCCCCAACCGAGCTTGCTCTGGACGACATATCTGCCATGCTTAAAGGAGTCGCCGATTCGAACGGCGTGGTAGCCTCCACGGCGGTAATCTTCGGTGCCTTCATCCTCCGAAGTGTAATCGTAATCGCTCGCATCACCCCCGTCGTCGTCGTTCCGACTAACCGCCGCTTCCTCGGCCATCAATTGAATGCTCCGATTCTTCAAAAGAATCCAGAAAATCGGACCTGACTGCAAGCAGAAACCCTAGTTCCCGCCTCGAAGTTAGTCAGCAGACAGAGAGGAACTTAAATAGGGTTCGGAGAAACAGTAGGATTTTTCAGTAGGCGATTATTAGTTAAGTGATTAGTAAATAGGGACTCTAATTTACTAAAATTACATCTTTTTTTTTTATCACACTAAAATTACATCTTTGATCATCGTTAACCAAAATGAATCATAAGATAAAGTAAAACGATATAAAAATAAAAATAAAATATTTTTATCACATTACACTATAACAACCACCACAAGTATATACCAACAACAGCAAAAGTTATCGCTAGGATCTGCAAAGGGTGAGAGGCAGTCAAACAATACCACTCGAATAAAGTCCATTTTCATTTCAAAAAAAAACAATACTGTTATCCTAAAAGATAGAGAGTTTGATTCCAGTAAGACCTCCGACACTATATGTACATGCATATATGTACATGCATAGATCAAAATGTAGTACATATTTATCAATCACTTAACCAATACCAAATTATAAATGACGGTGAAGAATACAGTTTTTGCAATTGATTATCACTTTTTTTAATATGAGTATCACCAATTGAAAAATGATCTTATATCATCAATTTTTTACTATCTGTATAATTAGTGATATAATTTAAATTTCAAAATTTTTTAAATTAATAACTAATCGAAATTGATAACAAAAGTATAATGTGATAAACGGCATATGAGTAAAAGTTATTAATGTCAAAAGAAATAACTCATATCTTGTTTTTTTTTATTTTACTTTCAAATCCTATAATTCTCTTTTATAAAAACTGTATCTATCTCTACATGAATCAATACACTTGCATATAAAAACATGCCTTTTGTTCCTACCTCGTTGTGAACCGTGAAGTGAAGTGATTCTATTAGTAAAAAAGGTATTTCCGTTACAGATCCTGTATTTACGTAGGGTTTGAGAAACGGTCGGATCGTTTTGTAATTTAATTTACGAAGCTTTATTCTACATTTTTTTATATAAAATATTGTTTCTTCGAAACATGTGAATAAATTTTGTCCTATTAGTGAATACTTTTTTTCTGTTAGTGAATAAATTTTTTGCTATGTCAACGTACACTATTTATTAATAATCAAATAGAATAAAGAAATTGCAAATAAGAGGAGGATGATGGAGAGGTCTTGTCTTGCCGGGAAAATAAAGCAACTGAATTTAAGGATGGAAAGTGACAGTTGGTCTCTGACCGCAGATAAGAATGACATGTCATCAGCTCTCATTATAGTTTTTTTTTTTCCTTTGGAACCGGATGAGATCAGAAGAGGCTTCATATGAGGCTCATATGAGGCCTTCAATCACATGACGACACGTGTACAAAAAGACCCGTTGTTTATTTTTTTTAAAAAAAAAAGAATCTTTTGTACACGTGACGCCGCGTGATTAGAGGTCTCGTATTTTGCAGGCCTCCTTAGATCTCATCCGTTTTGGAACTTCCTTGTGGGTTTCTTTAAACCGGATTATCTGAGTATTTTGTTACAACATGTATTACCATAATTCAACACTAAAATTCTAGCACCATTTTATTTTCCGAGATACATGGACGTCATCTTTTATTCTACAGGTCTTCATCGATTTTGAAAAAGCGTATAATAGTGTGTCACGTAGAGTGATTTGGAATAGTTTGGATGTAATAGTGGTTCTTATAAAGTATATAGATACAATTAGAGATTTGTATACAAGGACGAAAACAACTGTTCGTATGCCTGTGGAAGAAACGGATTTCTTCCCGTTGGAGGTAGGCCTTCATCAAGGGTCTGCTTTGAGCCTGTTTCTTTTCGCGGTTGTCCTCAACGAGTTGTCAAAACCGATCCAGGAGGCATCCCCTGGTGTATGTTTTTGTTGACGATATTGTATTAGTCGCAGATAATGGACATACTCTGAATACGAGACTAGAGCAGTGAAGATGCGTTTTAGAGAGAAAATGCCTAAGGATTAGTCGTGCTAAGACCGATATATGCACTGCTACTTCAGCTGCGCAAACGTCTGTGTGAATAGGAAGCTCATCATCGATGGTCAAGTGGTATCACAATTAAGTAAATTCAAGTAACTATGATCATTTGTACAGCAAGATGGGGATATCGATAGTGATCTAGTACACCGAGTTCAGGCAAGCTGATGTAGGTAGAGGACGGCCTCATGGGAACTTTATGAAAAGAATTTTCTAACTAAATTAAAGACAAAATTTTATATGATGGCAGTGCGGCAAGCAATATTATATGGAACAAATTGATGGGCCATCAGAAGACACAATCGCATGATATGAAAGTGGAAGAGATGAGGATGCTGAGGTGGAGACATAGATGGTAATGTAGCACATCGAGTGCAAGCAGACTGGTCTAGATGGAGGGCGGCCTCAGGAGTGCTCTGTGACAATAATTCGCCAACTAAATTGAAGGGAAAATTCTATAAGGTGGCAGTGCGACCGGCAATGCTATATGGGATAGACTGTTGGGCCATCAAGAGGTCACAATTGCAGAAGATGGAAGTGGCAGAGATGAAGATGTTGAGGTGGATATGTTGGCATATAATGCTAGACCGGATCAGAAACGAGGTATTTCGAGAAAAGTTAGGCGTAGCTAGTGTAGCAGATAAGATAAGGGAGGGAAGAATGAAATGGTTTGGGCATGTTAAACAAAGACATACAATAGCGTCAGTCAGAGCAATTGAACGCCTCATTGTAGAGGGGAACAGGAGTAAAGGCAGACCCAAACTGACTTGGGATGAGCATATTAGGCACGACCTACTAGATTTGCACCTCTTTGAGGACATGGTACATGATAGGAGTTCATTGAGACATAAGATTAAGGTTAACGAGGTATAGGTCATATATAGGGACACATTCGAGTATATTTAGGGACATACATAGGCGTAGACACTGTCTACGCTTTAAGTTGATTTTGCACTTGTTTGTTTATGTTTTGACGTTGTTTTGCATTACATATACATATACACGTTATGTGTATTTTAATATCGAAAGCCTCTTCTTTGTAATTTTTTGAATTCTCTCATTAACACACTAGCACATCATCTCTATTATTATGTCATTTATACAGGTACATATAGAGCGGGGGTCTCACTGGAAGCATGCTCTCTATCCGTTGGGACAGAGTTATTGTTTGCCTACCACTCACCCTCCGCAGACCCTAGCGATATCTTTTGCTATTGTTGGAATATACTGTGTACGGATGATGATGATAATGAAGATAGAAAGATTATGGATGGCTAGTATAGCAGATAAGATAAGCGATGGAAGACTAATATGGTTTGGGCATGCCAAGAGGAGTAAATACATGCCCAAATTGACTTGAGATGAGCAAATTAGACATGACATACTAGATTTGCACTTCTCTGAATAGGAGTTCATGGACAGGGTGGATTAAGGTTAATGAGATTTAATCAAGATGTAAGGACACCTTAGGATATATTTATGGGCTTAGATACTCCTTACACGTAAGGTTGAGTTTGTACTTTTTGTGTTTGTATTTGTCTTTGTTTTTGTCTTTCATTATTTATGTATATACACAGTTATGACTATTTTAATATCGAAAACTTTCGTATTTACTAAATTCTCTCACTAACACACTAGCACACCATATGTCTATTACTGCATCATTATGTAGGTACATGTAGAGTCGGATGTCTCACTGGAATCAAACTATATATCCTTTCGGATTGAGATATTATTTGTATCTCTCTCATCCTTCAAAAACCCTAAGAATGGCTTTTTTTTGTCGTTTGTTGTATTTTTTAATTATACACATCGATAAGCACATAAGTAGAACTAAATATCGTTTACTACTTCCACCACCCTTTGGTAACACAAAGGACAGTTAAATGGGCGGGTTCCATGGGTTGAGATCTCCTCACCCTCACTTTCCTCATCCTCTTCGTGACTCATGCGACACGTGATAGCAAGAGGGGTTGGTGAGGCTAGATGAGGGTCACCTGCATCTAGCCTCACCGCCCCCTTTGCTGTCACGTGTCGCGCGGTCATACGTCACCGCACTCTCTTTGCGGTGAGGGGATCATATCCCGGGTTCCATCTCCATGCAGTTTAGTTTCTCAGAAATAGATTCACATCAAGTTGTAAGAATAGTTATTTAAGCTACAAGTTCTCACACACCAACGTAGAGCGACCCGACCGTTTTGCTTCTGCTATTTCGACACACGTCATAATACATCGAATCTAACACAACAATCCTAACTATGAAACATTGTAAAAAAAATCATTAAGTCAAACACAGTACCTAATTATTACAACTTGATTTAATTTGTATTTTCTCTATTGTATCAAATACATCATCATCATCTGGACCTAGTACATCACAACGACAGCAAAAGCTATCGTTAGGGTCTGGGAGAGGTAAGTGGTAGACAGAAAATACCTCTATTCCAAGGAAAAGAAAGTCTGCTTCTAGTGAAACCTTCGGCTCTATATGTACCTGCATAAATGACATGATAATAGAGATATGTTGTGCTAGTGTGCTAGTGAGAAAATTCAAGAAATACAAAGAAATGACTTTCGATATTAAAATACACATCACGTGTATATGTACATGTAATGTAAAATAACGGTATAACATACGCAACCAAGTGGAAAGTCAACGTAGAGCGTTGATAGTATCTACGCCTATCTATGTCCCTAACTATGCTCTAAAGTGTCCCTATATATGACCTATACTTCGTTAGCCTTAATCTTATGTCTCCATGAACTCCTATCATGTACCATGTCATCAGAGAGGTGCAAATCTAGTAGGTCGTGTCTAACGGTCAATACAGTAGGATGTGAACGTGATATGACTAGAGTACTAAATTTAAAAGGGTAAAAATTTGCCCACAGGCTCCGAATTCGACCCTTCTACCCGGGATAGAAGGCCAAAATCTGCTGAAATCAAACGAAGAAACAGACCTCCTACAACGCAGTGTCAAGAAATTCAAGAGATTAGCAACGGAGGCTCCCCAGACGAGTGATGTCGAGGATGCAGCTGTACCTGCAAATGGGGTGGGAAGAAGTTGGGCTTCTCTCATCCAGCCACCGATGACACATGCAGAAATCTATTGTGGGGAAGATGAAGATGACCAAACGATTGAGGAACATTTGGAGCAATATGACGGGGCTATGATGGAGGAAACTGCAGAACCGGCGGCCGTGGGGTGCATTTCGCTGGACATTCCAATTGAACAGTGTAAGCAACTCTGGAAACCTTGGCGTAGGGCTCTTATTGTGAAGGTTTTAGGTAAACATTTCTCTTATAGACTGCTTGAAAAACGGTTGACAGAATTGTGGGCTTTTGGGGGACAACTAGACATTATTGATTTACCAAATAGATATTTTGTTGTAAGATTCTATTCTGCTGTTCACTACTGGAATGCATTAGGCAGTGGCCCTTGGATGATCCAAGGGCACTATATTACTGTTAGAAAATGGCAACCACTATTTTCGCCTGCCCATGGTTGTATTTCCAGCACTTTAGCTTGGGTAAGGATCCCTATGTTGCCGCTGGAATATTTTGAGGAATCCGTACTGTTGCAAATTGGCAGTCGTTTGGGGAAGGCTGTCAAGGTTGATGACACAACAATGAATGTGGAGAGAGGGAAATACGCACGTGTGTGTGTGTGGAAATCGACTTGAACAAACCATTGGTGTCACGAATTAACTTGAATGGGCTATCTTTTACAGTTGAATACGAAGGACTTAACACAATCTGCTTTAAATGTGATCGCTACGGGCATAGCGCTGAGGAATGTGGCAAGGAGTCGAGGAGAGAGGAGAATGGGACTGGGGCAAATACAGTCCATGCGAACAGAGTAAACAAGGACGAACCATTTGGACCATGGATGGTCGCAACTAATAATAGAAGGCGACGAACAAACAATATTGCTGTCCAGTTTGGCTTTGCGTCTAAGGCAGAGGGGTCTAAGGAGGGACCTTTGGGGCAAGTTGATAAGGCTGGAGATGAAAGGGTTCTGATCAAACCTATGCGGAGCAACCGGGGATTGGGTTTTAATATACTCAGAGACTTTGAGCAGGAGACAAATGAAGAAATTCCAGAGGAATGGTTACACAGAGGCATAAGCAATGTTCAAGACAAAGGCCCTGCAGCAATCTTTCAAGCTGCGGGAAAAACAGCGACATTACATATACAGGTTAAACGGACGAAAGGTATACATATAGGTAGCAGTTCAAGGGGACATGTGCATATACAAAAGAAGACATCAGGCAGGATGGAGGTGGAATCACATAATGATGGAGGTATGGGATATAACAACAGGAGGCCCTCGTCGAGGGGCAGAGGAACATCGCGAAGAATGCGAGGGGGCAGCATAAGTTCACCTTCATTGCGTGACATTACGAACGAGCTGGCCGGGCCTTTGTCGTATTCGATGGAACAGACAAGGTACGGGGTTGAGTGGCTAGCACTGGTACCGAAACATACCATCCCGAATGAGGATCATATGGAGGTTAATATTAAACAGCAACCTCCGGATCACCTACGAAGCGAAGAACACATGTTGGAGACTGCAGTTCAGTCATGCGCTGACCCTACTACCTTGACTACTATGGGAGAAAGGGAGGTTCAAATCACGGAGGAGAACCCAGGGATGGGGGAGGATACCATCCAAACTGACTGATTACGTTATCCATGGTAAGTGTGCTCGCTTGGAATTGCAGAGGCGCAGCTGTTAGGAAATCTAACGAGATCACTGCAAAAACGCGCAGCGGAAAACAAAAATTGATCTCTGATTTTCTACCAAAGATCCATGTTGTTCGTTTAATTCGACAAAAAAAACAAAAATACCTCCGTAGATTCGAAATCTGCAGATGGCAGAGGTGCGAAAATACGATCACCCTCTGTCGGTATCCACACGAACGATTCCGCCCGGAGTGCTAGCTCTTCAAACGGCGCGGCTGAAGAACTCGTTTTTCTCAAAAACGATTCTAGGGTTTCGTTTTCTGTTCTTTCGTTTTCTAATTGCTTGGTGTATTTTCGTGTGTATAGTGTATACGAGATACACAAATAAATAGACATCAAAATCCGAGTCCTAATCGGATTAGTTGATGCCAATCAAAATCCATATCAGATACGGATTCTATCAGGATATTCAAAATCTATATCAAATATGGATTCTCTCGTTATTATCCGATAACACACATGTATATATAATCACCAAAAAACGAAAATAATAATAATAATTAATATCCAATATTAATATCATTAATATAAAAACGATAACAATAATAATAATAATTAATATCCAATATTAATATTATTAATATTATTAATCTCAGCCTTACGCATTCTTGTGTGTGACCCGATAGGCCCATATTAATTGGCAGTTGATTAAATCTCTATTAAACCAACAAGTCATAATTGGCCTCTAGCAAGGCATTACAACTACCCAATTAATACGAGTAAAGTCTAACTAGCCTAATAATAGTACATGCATTAATCCCTTTGTCACACGATATCTAGTTTGAACATAAGTCATGGTCAGCGTCATACTTATATTGTTCAAACATATGATTACTCGATCTCTAAGTGGACTGATAAAACAAATGATATTGATCACACTATCAATTCATTTGAGCACGGCCATGCATTTCACAGTCTCACTAATCGAGGGGCCCAAAGATATCTCTCTCAAAAGAGAGGGACAAATTCTATCTTGATTGTTCAATATCCTCTACATAATTTCTATCACATTCAATCATGACTTTTATTATTATCCAGTTACGGATAACGTTTGATCATGTCAAAATATAATAGTCCTTATGTTGGAAACTATGACAATCTCAAGTCAAAGGATTAAAACATGACTATCATGAGATTTACTTATGACGCTAATCCATGTAGCAATCTCATGATGGGTCTATCCAATACACTGTTCTCTAACAAGTATCTATGAGATTGATTCGTATCACCATACACATAATCATCTCATGATTATCAAATCAATACTCATACTGATTATAAATTATTTTATCTCCATAACAATAATGAATCAGGGACATATATCAAAATTGTGTAACATACTAACCAACAATAATGATAATGAAACCTCTTTTATTAATAATAAATGCATAACATAAATATCCAAATCATGGCCTAGGGCACATACACTAACAGCAGCATCACAAGATTTCCGCAGAGCGGTTAAGGATTTAGTGAGACAGTATTGCCCCGACGTTTTGTTTCTTTGTGAGACCAGGGAACATTGCAGTCAAGGAAGACGGATTCTGGATGGCTTCCAGTTTACCAAATTTGCAATGGTGGAAACAAGAGGCTTTGCAGGCGGGTTATGGTGCTATTGTGACGAAAATAAGATTGACATTAAAGTTTGAGACTACACTGCCCAAATGACGACGTTGGGAATATTAGAGAAGGAAAGTACGAAGTGGCTGCTCTCCCTGGTTTATGCCTCTCCGATTGTTGTGATTCGGGATGCTTTTTGCGATTATGTTGAGGAGCTGAACCATTATGTTAAATTTCCATGGGCCCTTATTGGAGATTTGAATCAAGTTACTCGCCAAGAGGACAAAAAAGGCGGGAGAAGAGTTGTGGGGTATCCGGTGGATAAGATGAGGAGGGTCAAGGATGTTTGTGACTTTGTGGACCTAAATTTCTTCGGTCCACAATTTACATGGACAAATAGGCATACAGGTGGCCGTAATATCCAGCAGAGGCTGGACCAGTGCTGGGACAACGGCATGTGGCGCGATTCATTCCCGACTGCCGCCATTCGCCACTTACCACGCACCTATTCTGACGACAACCCAATTTTGTTGGACACTAGTGGCCTGAGTGCCGTATACCGCAGGCCAACGTGTATTAGATTTTAAGCTAATTGGATGGAGCACAAAGATTTTAAAAATTTTGTTGACAAGGCGTGGCCTCATCACTCAAGCAATCTCAGTGAGTCCATTGAGTTTTTCTGGGAGAAGATGAGGAGTTGGAGCAGGGATGTCTATGGAAATCTCTTTCAGACAAAAAAGCGTTGTGAGGCTCGTTTGGTTGGAATCCAAAAGGCTTTGGAAAAAAGGCCTTCTCGCTTCCTTGTTAACTTGGAGGCCGAACTATCGTTTGAGTATGGTGATATTTTGAGGCATGAGGAGATTTACTGGCAGCAGAAGGCTCATTTAAATTGGCTTGCTAAAGGTGAGAGGAATTCTAATTTTTTTCACAAGTCGACAGGGAAAAGTAAAGCCAAACCTAAATGTACAACTTTGAAGGATGACTCCGGCCGCTGGATTGAGGAGGGGGATGACTTGAAACAGATGGTCAGGGGATATTATGTGCATCTTTATACTGATGAATGTAGGGGGCAGACTTCCCAACGGAAGATCACCTTTCCGGTCCTCTCCACTGATGATAGACGCTTCTTAAATGGACCGGTCTCGGGGAAGGAGGTCGAAAATGCTTTGTTTCAAATGGGAGCGTTCAAATCCCCCGGACCGGATGGACTCCCCCCGGGCTTCTATCAACGAAATTGGCAGGTTGTGTGGCCGGCAGTTACTCAGTTCGTCCTTAATGCTTTTAGGGATAAACTGCTTCCTTGTCACATGAGCGAAACAATCGTGTCACTTATCCCGAAGGTCAAGCATCCGGAAGGCATTTCTCAATTTCGCCCTATTGCACTGGTGAATGTCACGACAAAACTGATAACGAAGACTATTGCCAACAGAGTGAAATCTCTTATTCCTAAGTTGGTTAACCCGGCGCAATGCGCCTTTACGGCTGGCAGACAAGCCTCGAAGAATGTCATCATTGCCCAAGAGCTGATTCACACTATGCGAAACAAGAAGGGTAATAAGAGACTTATGGTGGTTAGAGTGGATTTAGAGAAAGCCTATGACTGTGTCAATTGGTCATTCTTGAGACGGGTCTTGGAAGCGGCGGGTTTCGGAAATGATTTGGTGGAGCTTACCATGTTTTGTATCATGTCTCTTATGCTTTCTGTTCTGTGGAACGGCCAACGTCTTGCGCCTTTTCAGCCGACCCGTGGGATTAGACATGGTGACCTGCTCGCTCCCTACCTTTTCCTTCTAGTTATGGACATCTTGAGTCAATTGATTAATGAAGCCGTGGCAAGTAAAAAGTGGAAGCCGGTGAGGGCTTCTAGAAGTGGCCCCGATATATCTCACGTCTTTTTCGCTGATGACCTGCTACTTTTCAGTGAAGCTACGGTGGAGCAGTCTGGGGTTATGGAGGCAGTCCTTGAGGAGTTTTGTAGGATCTCTGGCTAGAAAGTGAGCTTCTCTAAGAGCGTGTTCTTTGCGTCCGGCAACACCCCATGCGATGTTAAGGATGCAATTGCTCAGCGTCTGAAAATTAAGCAGACGGAGAACCTTAGGAAGTATTTGGGGATTCATGTTCTTCACTCCCGTGTCACGACGACAACATATGATTTTTTGATGGATAATCTTAGAAGTAGACTCTCTGCGTGGAAAGCCCGCCAGATGTCACAAGCTTCGAGGGGCATTCTGGTTCAGTCGGTACTTGATGCGATGCCGTCATACGTAATGCAGACTGTGGAGATTCCTGTGTTGGTCATTGACAATATGGAAAAGCACATCCGCACTTTTTTCTGGGGAGAGCTTGATGGTAGTAAAAACTTACACTACATGGCATGGGAGAAATTATGTATGCCTAAAGACCAAGGGGGACTCGGCTTCAAAAGTTTAAGGAAAATGAACATGGCGTTTTTGGTAAAGCTTGGTTGGCAAATGTTTGTGGAGAAGGAGAAGGCTTGGGTAAAAATGTTGTGGGCTAAATATGGCTCACCACTGGCTCAACAGAGAAAGGCAAATGTGTCTCGCACTTGGAGGAGTATTGTGCGTTGCGTGGATCTCCTGAGGCGCGGCATCGGAAGTTTAAACTTTCTTCACGATGGGGAATTGGTGGAGTCGAATGTATGGAAGGATGTCACAAAGAAGACCGTGGTGAAAAGTGCTTACAGTATGCATTTCTCCCAAGAGGATGACTCGGAGAGTGAAGCTTGGCGGCGGGTTTGGAAGATGAAAGGCCCCCTAAGGTCGAATATGTTTTTGTGGCGTATGCGCCACGCTGTATTGCCTACGATGTTCTTTTTGCGCAGTAGACACATTAGTGAGGATAGTGTCTGTGAGTTTTGCGGCCTTCAGAATACGGGTGAATTGCACGAAATCAGGGACTGCCATTGGCCGCGGAGGGTGTGGAAGCTACTGGTTGATGATAGGAAATGACATATGTTTTGGAATCACCATAAGATGTGTGATTGGGTTGACATGAATATGACTCAGGAAATGGGGCAGCCGGGTAACCATCCTCATTGGAGGTATATTTTTTGTGAAGCGTCGTACGGTATATGGTGTTTTTGGAATCGTAAGCGACACAATGATAACATGCCGGATACGCATCACGGAGTTCTTGCAAGAACAACATTGCAACGGATACATATTTTGCTCAAAGCACACATGTTAGATGTAGATGATAATGCTTTGTAGGTTTTGTTGTTGATGGTGACAGTTCGTTGCTTGATTATCGGATGACTGATGTAAAGCTTCTTTTGATGTTTCTCTAGTAAAAGATCCATTTCTCCCCCCCCCCCCCCCCCCCCCCCCAAAAAAAAAAAAGGGGTAAAAATTTTCCACATATCAACCACAGAAGGCATTGTATGAAAACATCTTTACACCTCTGTTTCAGGTGCCTCTATTTTGTCGGTAACATTTCAATTATGTGTCATACAATATTTTTTTAATTCTTATTTTGTCGGTAACACTTTAATTGCATGTCATGAAACACTTTTTTAATTTGTCGATAACATTGTAATTGCGTGTAATTACAATTACCCTCCCAAGACCCTAACGATAGCTTTTGATGTCGTTGGGATATACTGGGTACGGATGATGATGATGATTGTAATTGCGTGTAATACAACATTTTTCTAATTCTTATTTTATCGGTAACATTTTAATTACTGTCATGAAACATTTTTTAAATTCCTATAACAATTGTATGTTCTTTTATTAATACTAATTATTTTTGGTTATCCAATTACCCGTCCACTCCACCGTTATTACTTCATTTCCACCCAAACCACCGCATAGACTTATTGGCATCCGGCTACAGCCACCGCCGATTGATCTAAATCCCTTTTCCGGCATAGGCAATTAACCTGTTAGGCAGCTGCGAGCTGGCCCCGACCATCAGCAGCATTGCGATTCGATCTAGAAATGCTGGATTTCGGGCCTCTGAATTGAAATGCAGTCGAACTCGCTGCCATTTCCTTTGAGTCCACTAATTCTGTTCAATGGCGGCGAATTAAGCGAAGGAGGATTCGAATTGTCAAGGTTTTTGTTCCTCGGACCGCTGCTTTTCTCTCAAGGGGGTGAGATGGACTTGTCTAAAGTCGGTGAGAAAATTATCAGTTCCGTTCGCTCTGCTCGATCGCTTGGTCTTCTTCCCTCGTCCTCAGATCGCCCCGAGGTAAATGCCACCCATATTTTTAGTCTTTAATAGATGGTCATGTGCTTATTTTTTGATTACAGGCGTGCATGATTGTCTCTTGTTATACTTTTGAAATGGTTATCCTTCCTGTTTTGTCATGGCAAGATCACTCTTTGTTTCTATGTGACTCTTTGTTTCTATGTTTAAACTTGGTCGACTGAGGCACCTTCATCCTCCTATCTCCTCCAGTTCTTCTTTGGTTCCTTGAACATCAACATGTCGATGCTTCCTTCTTTGGCGCACTAACCTGCTAGTGACATGTTCGGTTGGTTGAAATTTCTGGGGTTTCTTATTCTTTTTCCATTGATCACTTGGGTTGGAGGAAGGTGAGGTTTAAGTAATCTGGAAAAGATATAAAAAATATTGCACTTAATATGGTAGAATAGTCCTAGTTACGGTTTATCTGGAAATTAACGTGGATATTACCTTCAAGTGGAGTGGTGGGACTAGGAATTTATAGGATTTTGGCTAAAGGACTACAAAGTGTGGTGCAATATGGATTAGGAAATTGGTGCAAGGTTTTTCCATAACATGATGGACAGTAACATGGAAAAGATATAAAAAAATATTGCATTTAATATAGTAGGATAATCCTAGTTGCAGCTTATCATTACCTTCAACTGGAGTGATGGGACATGGAAATTATAGGATTTTTGGCCAAAGGACTACAGAGTGTGGTGCAATATGGATTATGAAAGTGGTGCAAGCTTTGCCCATAACCTGATGGACAATAATAATTTCTGGTGATGAGAAAATTGGAGGACCAGAGTGTTTAGGCACCGCGTATAATTATCTTGTGAGATAAGTAAAGATTACTCTTCAAAATTGTTCAACTAGGTCTAGGATGAGCTAATTGAGAGCCAGTTTTAGATTTGGTAAAGATAGTTGGAAAATGTCTTAAAGGAGAGAGAGAGGGGAAAATCTAGCATTGTAGCTTGATTAGTGGAAGAGATCTACATGGATTGATGATCTTACTAATATCCCCTGGATGCTGTCCTCACATAGCTGATGTTCCTAGCGGATGCATTCTGAAAGACTTGGAGACAGCAGGTACTGGAAGCAGTACCAATGATTTTTTTTTTACTAAAGTGCGCAAATCTAGAGTTGGAGTTTACGCCAAAATAAGCATGGTCTGTATTCTTTCAGTTGATCCACCTATACTCTTTTTTTTTTTTTTTTTTTTGGGTAAGTTGATCCACCTATACTCCATGTCATATGCATGTACTCTGCTCATTATAAAGTGTACCTAGATCTTCTTTTGAATCTACTTGGTACATCGAATTAAGGGCAATCCTTGAATTCCCTAGTATATGACATTTCTGTGTTTTTTGAAGATTAATGGCCTTGTCTTCGTAATTGGTGAACCCTTGACATAAACTTCGGGCATGAAGGCATGTTCCTCACTAATTGAAAAATCTTGGTACCAGTTCTTTTTTTTTTTTTGGTACTTCCCAATTCGTGACGTGTCCTTTCAGATTTTTATTTTTTATTTTTCACTACTCCAGGAAACCATTGTCCCTTCACTAGACCACCAACTTATCTTTACAAGTTTCCAAGTTGATTCAACAAGTTCCAAGTGATGAAATGTTGTAATCTAACCACTAGTTAATCACCTTTTCAGTGCATGTGCGAAAACCTTAGACTCAAAATCATGAACCAGGGTTGTATTATCATAGTACTTGAAGAGTAGCTAGGTTTTCCTGATTATTCAAATATCAGCACTGCTTGTTTTTCTCAGGACTATGGGGAATAATCCTAGATTGTATTGATATTTTTGATTTAAACATGCTACTTATCCTGATTATAGGTGCTCGAGGCTTCATCTGATGTAGCTTCAAAGCAGCCCTCTTCGTTTAGCTGCTTGTTAATTTTTGAGTTTGTACCATTTAGGTTCCTGAGCGAGCTGTAGCTGCTGCTGTTGCTGCTCGTGTTCTTGCTGGACTTCCTCCACATCAAAGGCACAATTTTTCATCCAGCTCTCAAGAATTAAATTCAATCTATGGAAGTAAACCACGTGGTCAAATTGTAGAAGAGGTGGAGGATGAATTCTTTGAAGAGGTATCTCACTAATGTCACAACGGATTTGGCTTCGCAGAAATCTGTTGGGTTTAGACGAATTATGGCGCTAGTGACGGGTAGCTTTGAGATTTATTTTGGGTCTTTGACTCTTCTTCTGTTTTTCTTTATATGTGGTGTCCCCATATCCTAGCTGTTATATTAGCTTTTACCTTCTTTCTCTTGAATATGTTAATGTAGCTGATTCTATTTAAACTTTGATGTTTTAAAAATATTATGATGGTTTAGTGGTGCTAGTTTTCAGAAGGAGTTATGCTCTTCCCTCTTTATCTCTAATCTATTTCACTTTCTAAATGACCTTTGGATGCTAGCCTGTTCGCCTTCATTCTTGTCCCGCATATGCCCGCATGGCTAGAAAACCATACCTGATCATACTTCCATGCTGTTGACTGGCCAGTTGCTGCAGTTGACCTATTTATAAATTAGAATACATTAAACTCTTCTCCTTTATTGGTCCTTTTTGTCCACATACTAAGTGCAATTTTCAGCTGAGACATACAGAAGACTATAGCATAATCTGCCAGCTTGCATTCCATGGGAATCTACCCTTAAAAGTTATATCTATTAAATAAGTGAATTTCGAATTTGAAATTAGAAACTGAATAGAAATGTGATATATAATCTCTATTTGATTTTCTTCTATTTCTCCAATTTTCTGATTTGAATAAATTATTTATCCACTTAATAAATTGCTAGCATAAACAGTATTACATGTTTATATCTTATGCTTTCTGTTCAAAACTTTACTATTTTCAGACAATTCAGACCATTGTCATGATAAAAAGTTCGGAGTATTTTAGAAAGAATGTTTTAAGAGGTCTATGTTCGAAGCCCATATAGACCTAGTTACAGGACGAGCTCAAAATAATGTAAAACTGTAAAAGAATTATTTGTTGAAAATTCAAGCAAAGAAAAGGGAATGTATAATTTCTTTTCATTTCCTTGTTTATGTTGCTCATAACTGAAGTAACATGCAACTTGTTTCAATAACTATAAGATAAGCTAGTTTACAAGAAACCTTGGACAATGAATCTTTTCATGTATATGCTTCTCTTTTCAGTGGAAAAGCCAAATTCAGGATTTAATAACTGGACCTTATTTAAGTTAATGAACCAAAAATTTGCTTGGTTTCCATCTTTCCGTAAGGATTTCTTTAATGTTCTCCACTAGCCTTATGCTATGGGACACAAAAAGGATTTTCTGTTCTCAAAGATGGTAGGAACACTTTTGCCAAGACTCCTCATCTTTATTGGTCGCAGACCATCCCCATCTCTGATGGAAGAGAATATTGCAGTTATGTTATTATGCTAAAGGAGGGAGAGGGTCAGGAGAAGAAAAACAGGCTCTGCTTAACATCCAATGATATGTGACTTAAGCCTCACGTTAAATGGCTTATGTGAAATTGTCTTTGTTTTTGGATCTTAAGAAAAAGGTTTACATCATCATATTCTGTGTCATAGGGTAAGGCGAAAATGGCTAGTCGAATTTGAATCCGTTGCATAATCATTTCGTCTAGGTTGTCGGGTTTTATTGTGATACTGAGGGAACAAGTGTGGTATGCCGCAGGTGTTTGACCGTAAGTTCTCAAAAGATGGTTATTCTGTAGTCCAAAATGAAAAGATCAGTAGCCTAAAATAGCACATCTTTCTAGAACGCAGCAGATTATTTAAATGTTTGATTCCTCAGAAAGGGTTTGTCTCTTTTATAATTCTTGTGTGATAATTTCAAGTCATTTAATTGGATCAGTCTGTGTTCATCTACATGTTCTTTTTTTTGGAGGGGGGGGGGGGGGGGGGGGGGGGTTGTATTATGATAAGGTTTTGAAAGGTTGAATATGAAACTGGATAAGTAGAAAAATTTTCAAATATACAACAACAACACATTTTCAAATATGTGGAGGAGAAATTTACTCTTTTGTTTTTGCTAAATTCATAATCTGCAATTAAATCTGATCTGGAGTATGTTTTCAGTTACTTGAAGTCCAATTTACTCAATACTGATTTGTGTTTTATTTGTTGATTGTTAGGAGTTCGACCCAGTAAGGCATGTTTTAGAGCATATTCCTTCAGAAGATAATGAACTCACATATCTTGAGGAAAAGGTAGTTGTCTTATACTTCTCTCCTACTTCTTTCCTGTTTGCTTTCTTTCTGTTTAAAATATGGAGATAAGATAACAGTGCAAACAAATTTTCTTTTTTGTTGAAAAAGTTATACATATTTCGTTAGCCGTTCAGTGATGGAAGATGAATCTTTATACTGTATAGGCCACTTTGAGGCTAGCGCAACTGGACAGAATCTCTGAAAGATTATCTCGCCATGTTATGGAGCACCACGAAGAAATGGGTATGCTTACCCTGATTTATTGTCTTGCTAACCGACAACGTTTTATTTAGTCATTCCTTTAACAGGCTCCGTTCTGTCTGATACTTATCTTGTACTGATGTAAATTGGGTTAGAAAGCAACTGGCATGTGGACAGTATATAATTTCCTTCCCGTCCCCTTTTTTCTTTCTTTTGGTCTTGTGGGTAGCCATGAACCCTACTTGCCTCGTCAAAAAGTAATCTGTCTGTACCTTATTGCTGCACCTTGGATGATCTTTTTCTGGGGAGAACATTTAAATGGAGTGCCTCTGTACACTCGCACAGGCATGTATCAATTTTCTATGCCAAAAAGCTGAAAAAACAGAATCTTATTATTAATTATTATTATTATTATTATTATTATTATTATTATTATTATTATTATTATTATTATTATTATTATTATTATTTTAAATTCAGCAAAACCAAACTGAATTGTGAGGCCCACATACCTTGTTTCCTAATCAACATATGGCTATTGTTGTTATATTGGTACACCTGGTCATGCATTTCCAAATTCAAATGTCCTGACATCCTATCATGTAGCCTTGAACCCTGCATGTGGGTTAAACTGAGACCAATAGAAAAACATTTGAAGAAAGTTTCAAGAATCAAGAGAAAACATTGGTTACCCAGCAGTAGTTAATGATCAAAGACAAAAAGTCTAGTTTGAGAACATCATTCCAAACAGCCGATATAACAATTTGGTTTTAAGCTATGCTTCTTACTGAGTGCTCTTGGTAGCAGATAAAGGTGATGATTGGCCTGTCATGCTTCACATTCTCTTTAAGAAAGATATGACATCTGCAGCGGGTTTTCTTCTTACTGTTCTTACTATTATATAAATTTAACTCTCGTAGCGTCTTAAATATGGATATATATATTTGTTCTGTACTTTTATCTGACATGTTGTTAACCTTGTCAGTCTTTTGTTATTTTATATTCGAAGGGATTCTGTGTAGTTGATCTATTGTGCATCTTGTTCGGTGAACAGACTACCAAACAAATTAAAATGTTAAAGCTTATTCTATCAGGGACAGATCCTTTTAAGAAACAATTTGAGGTTGCTCTCTAAGTAAAATCACCTTTCGTATTAATTGTGGTGTTCTTTTAACTGGAGGTAATGATTTGAAGTTTTTATAAGACAAATATTTTCCCCTTCCCTTTGGTTGGACATCACGGTTTGCAGAAGCTATATATTACTCAATATTTATGCACTCTTCAGTCTTTTCTAAATAACTACTTTAGATCATATAGAACTGAATTCTAGTCTTATCTAAACAGTTCTGAACCGGAGATGTCAAAGCAAGCATGCAAAATAATGGAAATTGAATTTGACAGCCATTATGTCTGGTCATGCATGACGTTAATGCAGTGACCAATCAGCACTGAACAAAGAAAATATAGTAAACACATTAGGCAAGGTGGAAGGAGTTGAATAAGATTGAATGAAGTCCCGGGGGATGACAGTTTTGGTCCTTAATTTTTCAGGTTTGTCTCAAATTAACATATAAGGTTTCAGTGTGATGGATTTAGTCCTTAGCATTTCTAAATTTGAACATTTGCAGTTCACATTGTTGATTGAATCAACGTATAAATGGCCCAAAATATACAGAGTCTTGCCAAATTAGTGGCTCAAATGTGTGCCACTAATGCTATCAAGTTGCTATGAATAATCAAATTCAAGAATGCAATAAGAAAACCAATATTTTCTCCTTTTTTCTTTGTAAAAATTAAATAGTGGCATTGCAAGAAATAATATTCTTCGGTGATTAGGTTATATCTTATTTCGATGTATTGCAGTTCACGGCTGACGGGTCAAATGTAGGAGGCTCCATTATATTTAAGCGCCCTTAAATGTTATGTTAGAGATAGGGACCAATTTTATTCAAAGTTATAAAGAGTAAATTGGTCAATTTGAAACGCAAGGGCTAATTTGGGCAAGGTAAAGCATTTGGGACCAAAACCGCAATTTGCCCAATAAAATTCCTAAGAAGAGGAATTAAAATATCACCCAAATCAAGGAAAAGAATCTGGCAATTTTTGGTCCAAAATTAATTATTGACCTGACAGTTAACTTTAAAAGCTTTGAGTCCAGTGGTTTTCCTTGACCATAATCTGTAACATCCAAAGTGAGTGTTAATGAAAAGCCAATAAACTTTGGCCTTTGATAGAAGTTAATGTAGAGATTCATACATTAATTATCAACCTTGGCATACTATGTGCCCACTAAACTAAAATTAACTCATGAGTTTGCGGTTTCTCCTTTGCATGTAGTGCTTAGAGCTTCCTTCTCAAATATGTTTATATTAGCTCCTGCCCACTCCAGATTCTTAATTATTAACTTATCTGTTGCCTTGTGGTTGTTATTTTAGTTCTAGTCGATGAGATTTCTTGTGAGTCCGTGGGCATTACATTTTATTTTAACTTGCAAACTAAGTACTTGTTATGCGTATTGCAGTAAAGGGAATGAATTTGATTCGAGAACTGGACAAAGATTTGAAGGTTGCAAATGTCATTTCCATGGTATGTTGGTGATGCTGATAACGTTATATCTACAATTTTTGTGCCCGTTTCCTGCAAATACATTGTTAAGTTTCTCCATCATAGAATTTCACGATTGTCGAATACTTAAATGCAACTTACTTTACATGAGTGGTAGAATATCGTAACATAATCCTCTTATTTCTTTCTTAGCATTTTGTGCCATCAATATTGACTGATGCAGAATGGAAGAAGATACCTTACCTCATCGAGGAACGAGGTGTCAAGGGATCTTATTGTTACCAAGAGTTCCAAGAAGAAACAAGCACTTCTGGTAATTTCCAGTATACAAACTATAAATGATTGATTGATTGTTGTTCCTGATTAATTTCCAAGTATACAAGCTATAAATGCCTGAATCCAAGTTTAGGCAGTGTTTAGTAGCAACACTAGCTGTCTTGTTCAAGCTAATGTGTTCTTATTATACCTTAATGAGCTTTGAGCTTGAGGAGAAGTTAAAGGTTGTGTTTTTACTAAGTTGATTTTTTACTGATATTTGGTTATCACGAGTATTTGCCATATGCTTGCATATCTGTATTTTTTTTCCTCCTCCTTTTTTTTTTGGAGTGGGAAGAGGGCGGTGGGGGCGAGTGCGGAATCTAATACTGGAATGAAATGCTTTCATTTTTTGGCATTTTTTTAGATGTTCTTCGTAATGTTGGTGACACAATATGAACTTCTTCGGTGCTATAAACTGCACATAATGATGTAAAAAAGAGCTCATAATGAAGATTTTGACTCGAGGTGAGTAGATATTCTAGTTTATTCTATGCATTTTCTCTTCTGTTTCCTAGAACACCAGGCATGTACCCCCTTTGTTGAGGGGAGGGTTGCAATAAAAAGGGCTTCACACTCCACCTAAGGTTTTTGTGTGTGTGTGTGTGTGTGTGTGTGTGTGTGTGTGTGTGTGTGTGTGTGTGTGTGTGTGTGTGTGTGTAAATGTAATCTATGGTATGCAGATTATGTCTAGCAGGAAAGTACCTTAAAAATTCATAACTTAGTTTGGTTGCATAGAGAAATGGAAATAACTTTATCTGCCATAGTGATTATCCCCGTGGTTGATATGATTAAGAAGAAAGAGCTACAGATAAAAAAGATTAGGACAGTTTTATTGTTCTTTTCCCTTTCTGCGGTGGGTGGGCAGGGTGGATAGAGAAGCGAAGTGATTTTCCTTTTCTTCATCTATTATTTTCCATCCTCAGCAACGGGTTGAAATTGATCATTTAGATCCTCTTTTACTTCCCGTAGAAATACTCTGTAAATTATATTGTAGACATTACACAGAAATACTGTATATACAGACACATATATTTAGAATATATACTCATGTACATACAAGTCTAAGGGATAACTACACTAGAATATACCACTATTTACCACTATTTTAGTGGTTAGATGATGAATAAACAAATCTGCCTAGTTGCAGATTATAGCTGTTGGTAGTCTCTTTCTAACTAGCCGTTAGATTGATTCTGGCCGTTAGGGGTCTTGTAACATTGTCTATATAAGAGGAAACACTTGTATATTCAAAGTATCTTGATGATTAGTAAAATCCTCAAGTTTCTATATGGTATCAGAGTCTTGTACTATATTCTACTCCATTCCGTTCTTCTGAAATATATCCTAATGGCTTCAATGCTTGAAATCATTGGAGCTGAGACTACTTCCACCCTTGAGACTTCAGGGGCAGAGTATAATGACAATTATGATTACAAGCCATAAATTAACAGAAAACAACTACTTGTCAATTTGTCATGGAGTAGGGCAGTTAAGATGTTCATAACTAGAAGAAGCAATGAAGATTATCTCTATGGAGAGGTAGCTATCCTTGCCGCTACAGAACCAAAATTTAGAGTTTGGAAACCTGAGAACTCATTGATCATGCCCTGGTTAGTAGGCTCAATGACCTCTGAAATAAGTGATAACTTTATTGTTTAGCAAAAGAGATGTACTTTAAAAAGATAGCATCTCTGAATTGTATGAACTTGAAGCTCAACTTCAAGATATTAAACAAGGAGACTTTTTTGTTAGTAAGTATTACTTTCAGCTTACCAGAATATGGCAACAAATTGACATATTTGTAGCTTATTCATCGGCTTGTGAAGATGATGACCAGTTATTCAAACAAATTACTGAAACCAAGAGGCTGTTCAGGTTTTTCACTGGACTTCATAAAGACTTTGATGCTGTAAGAAGCAGAATCTTGAGCATCAAACCTCTACGAAGCATGAATATTGTTTTTTCAGAGATTAGACATGACATGTATCACCAAACCTCCTGCACTTATATCCCTCAACAAAATGGACTAGCTGAGAGAAAAAACAGACGTTTGATAGAGGTAACTAGAACAATTATGTTCTTAATGGATGTCCCAAAGTTTTATCGGTGAGGAATGGTACTCACTGCTACGTATTTAATCAACAAGATGCCATCCAGAGTTCTTTCATATAGAATCCGTAAACAAGTCTTGATAGAATGATATCCTAATTCCAATTTACTCTCTGCTCTACCCTTTAGATTGTTTGTGTGCACTGCGTACATTCATATCTAGCCTCATCTAAGGAGTAAAATGGATTATAGGTCAACTAGGTGTATATATTATTAGGATATTTAGGTTCGCAGAAGGGTTGTAAGAGTTATTACCCTATTACTAAAAAGATGTTTGTAACTCTAGATGTTACATTTGATGAAGGATATGTCTATTTCCTAAAGAGTCATTTAACAGAGAATAGTAGGAGTGGACAAAATAGTTTATGAAGTATTATTGATATAATAGAGTCAGTAGCTTCAGGAAATAGTGTTCAACCACAAGAAATTGGAGAAATCAGAGAGAAATGATTCAGAAGACTTGGGAATTAGTGACAACCAGATAATAATAAACCTACCTATAACACAGGTATATGCCCGGAGATCATCATAGAGTGATAGCATCCAACCAACCTTAGAAACAGAACAATATAGAGACAGATCTAATCATCGGTAGCAAACCAATTGCCACTAGAAAGAGAGAGAGAGAGAGTGTACAAGGCACCCCTCTATAATTTTTTGTCATATAAGCAACTTAGTCCACACTTTAGAGCATTCACTAGTGCCTTGGATAATCATACTATACCTAGGACTATTCAGGAGGCCCTGAATATACCTTATTGGAAATCAACTGTCTGTGAGGAGATGGAAGTCCTAACTAAGAATGAAACATGAGAACATATACCCATTCCTTAGGGCATCAAATTAGTATTGCTGTAAGTGGTTATTTTCTGTCAAATACAATATTGATGGCACAATGAATAGGTTTAAGGCAAGGTTGGTTGCAAAGGGCTTTACACAGAACTGTGAAATTGATTACTTGGAAACTTTTGCACTTGTAGTCAAGTTAAATACTATTAGCTTATATTCTCTCTTGCTGTTAACTTCGACTGGAAAGCATTTACATGAAGAAGTGTTTATGGACAAGCCTTATGGCTTTAGTATTGATGGCAATAAACATAAAATCTATAAACTAAAGAAGTTACTTTATGGTCTTAAACAATCACCTAGGCATGGTTTAGGAAGTTTACAACAGTTGTCTTAAAGCATGGTTTCAAGCAAACTCATACTGATCACACTTTGTTCACTAAAGGAACTGGAACATGTAAGATAACCATACTTATTGTATATGTTTACGATATAATACTTACTGGGAATGGCTTACTGGTATAGTCCAAATAAAGAAGCAGTTATTTACTGAAATTGAGCTTAAAGACCTAGGAAACTCATAAACTTTTAAGAGATGTGAGGAGGAGGAAATCATCTGGGAATGAGTATTTCACAGATGAGTTATATACTGGTCTTCTACAGGAAACTGATATGCTGAACTGTAAACCAGCTCCTTACCAGTGTAACCTGGACACAAACTTAGGAACAGTGGGACCAAACACTTACTCACGGATTAAGCTACCATAATTTATTTGGAAAATTGATTTACTTGTCTCATACTAGGTCTGATATTTGCTATGCAGCAAGTTTTGTTAGTCAATTTATGTATGATCTTACTAATGAACATCTCAAGGATGCTTTGAGAATTCTTAGGTATTTAAAAGTACCTCCAGGACAAGTATTACATTTCATGAAGAATGAAGACAGAAACCTACAGGTATTCACAAATACAGATTGGGCAGGATCAAAGGTGGACATGAGATCAACAACAGGTTATGAAACCTATCTGTGACGGAATCTAGTTACATGAATGAGTAAAAAGCAGTGCAGAGGCAGAGCTTAAGGCATTGACATTAGGACTGTGTGAAGGTTTGTGGATTAAAAGAGTCATAGAGGAGTTGGGACCGATTGTTTCTCTTTCTATCAAGGTGTACTGTTATAATGTTTCAGCAATTAAAATGGCAGAGAATCCTGTTCAGCATGACAAGTCCAAACATGTGGAGATATGCACTTTATAAGGGAGAAGATTGAAGACCAAGTTATCAAAATTAAGCATGTGGCATCAATGATCAAGTTGCTGACATCTTTACTAAACTAATTTCAATTAAATATTCTAGAATCTTATAGTCAAGCTCGACTCTATAAATATATACATCAACCTTGAGGAGGAGCATAGAAATCTCTGTAAATTATATTGTACACATACACAAAAATATTGTATACACACGCACATATTTAGAATATACACTCATGTACATACAAGTCTAGGGTATAAATACACTAGAATACACCACTATTTCAGTAGTTAGATGATAAATAAAAAAAAATCTGTCTAGTTGCAAATTATAGCCGTTGCTAGTCTCTCTACAGATTCTGGTTGTTAGAGCCCTTGGAACAACCTCTATATAAGAGGAAACACTTGTATATTTAAGGTATCTTGATGATTAATAAAATCATCAAGTTTCTATACTTCTCCTGCTTATTGTCTTTCTCTCATTTTTTTTACTGCTTGCCTCTGCCTGCTCATCGATTGTTGTTGTTGCTACTTATCTGAGAAATGAGGGGCTGCTTTTACAACTTGCAGGACATGCTTCCTATCCTAGCTGACCTTCGCCATGCTCTAGATATGCAAATCGCACTTGAAAGCCATGTTGATCAAGCAAACTTCTCCAAGGTGTTATTCTCTACTGGTAGTGTTCGCATTTTGTTCTTATATTCTCTGTTTGTTATTGAAGGAAGTCCTTATCAATATTCTCTGTTTGTTATTGAAGAAAGTCTTTATCAATATTGAATGAGCATTTAGGTGTCTAAATAGGAAAATCTATGTAGTTCCCATGTTTGTGTGCAGGCGTTTCAAGTTTTGTCAGAGTATTTGCAACTTCTGGATAGTCTTTCCGAGCTATCTGCAGTACAAGAGATGAGCCATAATGTTGAGGTGAACAACTGACTGTAGGATATTATTTACTGAGCCACGTCATTATTACAATGTTTTGTAAGAGAAGTTCGAACTGCAGGTTTGGCTGGCAAAAACTCTCCAAAAGCTTGATTCCTTACTATTAGATGTATGCCAGGACTTCAAAAAGGAGAGTTACATAGCTGTAAGTGCCTCACCGTTTTGGTTTTAGTTTTACATTCCTTTGATCTTTTTGTGTTGTTCTTCTTCCAGTTTTAATGATACTTGATTTTTGTCTCCTTTTATTTGCTAGACACTAGGTGAAGGCGTTGTCATTATACTCGCGAATGGTTTTAGATTTCTTAACCTGGTGAAGAGCTTGTAAATTATGGTGGGAAACCTGCAATTGGTTCCAAGTCACCCTAATTCTGTTTATTTGGTTTTGTTAAAAATAAATTTACTTGTTATTGTTAATATTTTCATATTCAAATGTTTGAATCAAAGAGTCCATGTTGTATACACGAGCTCTGAAAATGTAAATTTGCAATATTGTTTCTTTAAAACTGTACTGTATTGTTCCTATTCTAATGATTCCTAAGCTTGTCGTACTTTCCTGCTGACTAATGATGTGTTCTTGCCGTGCTGCCTCTGCAGGTGCTTGATGCATACGCTTTAATTGGTGATGTTTCAGGTCTTGGAGAAAAGATTCAAAGCTTCTTCATGCAGGAGGTTCTATCTGAGACCCATTTGGTGTTGAAGTCAATTTTGCAGGAGGTATGTGGATGTATGTATTCATACACTATCGTTTTCTAATGTTGAATTTGTGCGATATGTAATTAGCTATTGTCAGTTAAATTTTTTTAGTCTAATTCTTCTTTAATTCACATTTCATAAAAATCAATGGTAAATTTCCTTCCTATCCAAGTTTCTTTTGAAAAAGAAAAATTATGATAGTTCAGATTCTGTTGGATGACATTACATTACAAAAAGAGGTCTTATATTCTAACCAAAGAGCAAGACAGAGCGTGTCCGTTTTGACTGTTATGTGTAGAATAATGGACGATTACATATATTCTCATACCAGGACTGATTAGTCTACTGTCTTGGCAATGTCATGATAATATATCCTTATGGAAGCCTATTGTTACCTCAAAAGGATATTAATAAAGATCACGCAGTAAGGACTGACTGTACATATGTGCCTATGCAATCGACTAACGAGAAGCGCTGAGCAAAAATTATGTGCTTTTATTGCTATGAACAGTTGTTTTGATTTAAAGATCTCATGTAAAAGTTATTGGTTCTCTTTTAGTTATCTAGATAACCGGGGGGGGGGGGGTGGTGGTGGTGGTGGTGGTGGTGGTGGTGGTGAGACATTGTCTCCATTGTAGTTGCCTTTCTTTGTACAGCCCTCTTGCTATGATAAAAGATTCAAATTACCAAGTGGTTTAAAAAATTACCAAACTAAAAGAAAATTGTGTGCTCAACTACTCATGCAGGCCTAATTGGCTAGTATTGCTCCAGGTAAAAAAAGAAAAAAAAAAAGCTAGTGTTTAGGCATGACCTGTGTTGGAATCTATCTAAACCTTGTACGATATCTCACATTCTTCAAGTGTTTGTTGGGCCTTGGAGGAGGAGCTTTTTTCGCTTGGTATTGGTGCCTGTATCGAAGTAGTTGTTTGTTTTTTTATTTAATCTCATGTATATTTGCACTTTATTTTTCGTTCTTTTGGATAACAACATGGTTTGTTTCAGGGTATGGACAGTGACACAATTCAGAGTTCCAGGTACAAGGAATCAACCCTCTGCTTTTCTGCTCAAGCTAGCAGCCGTTGTTGTTTTCTTGACATTTTTAAGGCTTATAGTTTTCCGTGTCTCATGGTCTTTTATGAATACATATTTTCAGGCTTACGTACAGCGATCTATGCACGCAAATGCCTGAATCCAAGTTTAGGCAGTGTTTACTAGCAACACTAGCTGTCTTGTTCAACCTAATGTGTTCTTATTATACCTTGATGAGCTTTGAGCTTGAGGAGAAGGTAAAAAGTTAGTGTTTTTACTAAGTTTGATTCTTTACTGATATTTGGTTATCACGAGTATTTGCCCATATGCTTGAATGTGTGTATCTTGTTCTACAAAGGATACGGGAAATGATTAACTGCCAAGAGAAATAGAACCAAAAAAAGAAAAAATGGGAAAGGAAAAGAAATAGAGAAAGGAAGAAAGAAAGCTAAGTATGGCACGATGGGTTGGAAGTGATGCTGCATTCTTTATCCAAAAGCATGATTAGTTGCTTAGCTTGGGAATAAAGCAAAAATGTCATCATAAGGAGGGTATTTTATAAGCTAAGAGGAATCTAACTTCCAAATTCTTAAAACTGGTTTCATGAATATTCTCTCTCTTCCCTGTCTTGTCATTCCTCTAATACGTGTCGGAAGGGTTTTAGTTTCCATCCCAGTTTACTGTCCTAATTTGGAGTAAATTAAGTTAAGAAACTCATGTATCATAGCTTTTGGTTCAGTAAATATGGTATTTGCTTTGGCTTTTCTTGCATCGGAAGACCTCAGTTTGTATCATGTACATTTCTTTCTATAATTTCAAGGAATTGGTACGCAACAATACTTCTCTACATATACTTTCAGAAGTGGTTAGGAATGTTGGCACGCTATCTCAGCCTGGACCCAGCTGGGTTCTACCTCTCCAGTCTCTTAGCCAACAATTTTCAATGTCTCGGGACGTCTTTGGCTCTATGAGAGGAATTATGGTCCATAGTTTAAGCATATTTGACCTGCATTTCGACTTTGGAATGTGGATAACATAGTCTTGGTGTGATTAATATATACGAGTTTATCTTCCTTAAGATTCCACTACTATGTCACTAGCTAAGTGGAATTGTAGCTGAGGACAGCTAATTGCATAATTTTGTTATACACCCGCTACATGACTTCTTTTTTGGTGTACTTTATCTTCAAGGAGTCTGGGCTGATTTACTGTAGAGGATTAATTTTTTGTACAGCTGGACATGCAACCGAGATTTCATTTTGATATTTCAGGTTTCAGCTGACCAATCTTTGAATATGATGGAGAAGGTTAATGTCCCAAAGGAAACTCTGGGCAGTAATTCAGTGTCAATGTCTGCCTCCTCTTGGAACGAGGATGTAGACAATCTACCTACTTCCATGGATAGCACACAAGCTCTAAAATGCGCTGAATCGAAAACAACCTCCACTTCTTTATTTGATAACAAAGGAATCAATGGCGATGTGCATGCAGAGTACCAAAATTATGTGGAGAGAGATGATGGAAGAGCAGCTTCAAGCAGTGGATCTCCTTGGTTTCAACTGCGGAACGATGCTATAGCTTTTGTTTCACAGACGTTAAAAAGAGGGCGCAAAAACTTTTGGCAGCTTACAACGAGCCGTGTAGCTGTCTTGCTATCTTCTTCTGCCGTTTGTTCTGTTAGCACTCACCAATTTTTGAAAAATTATGAAGATCTTAATATTTTCATTTTGTCTGGGGAAGCTTTTTGCGGGAGTGAAGCATTTGAATTCCGACAAAAAGTGAAAGCCGTTTGTGAAAGTTACTTTGCTGCTTTCCATCGTCAAAACATTCACGTAAGTATGATTGATTGTTTGTTTTGAGCGATTCTTGGGTTGCTGCAATTTAGACAGTATACTCTATTCAGCATGACCCAGTCTTCTCATGAAAGCGAAGTCCTTTTTTGCCTATAAGAATTTTTGACTATTTTCAAAAAAAAAAAAAATACACTATCTGATTTTTTTTTTTTACAAAAGACCTATACCACGAGAGGTGGACCAACTTAGATTAGGAAGTTTGTCTTAACCATATTGACTTAACCGGGAGGCAAAAATATGTGGGCATGTGGTCTACTTAGGCATTGGTGAGGATATGATGTACGTTAGAGCATAATGGGTTTGAACGTTTTACATAGCTGACCAACATGGTGATAATAAGGATCGAGTCTTGTTATTATTGGATGTATGCAGAGTACTATTTCATGGTTAAGCATTAGGCTTGCTCTTTTACAAATTCAAGGCAGTCTTTGTTCCCTCTTTCTGATGAGAAGATATTCAACAGTGGTGCAAACATGCCCTATTTGGGAAGAGTTTCTTGTTTATCCCATTGGTGGAGAACAGCATTCTGCCAGGTTTTGCAGTTAGTAGCTAGTTTCTTGACCTACCTCCTTCCTTTTTTTTGGCCATGTTGAGTCATTGTACCATGAAGTACAATCTTGAAAATCATGAGAAAATAATGCTTACTTCTAATCATGTTTCATATGGATTTCCAAAATTTTTAGCAAATAGACTCCCTGTCAGTTTTCCCAAATGTAATTTCTTTATTTCCCATCAATACTTTGCATCCGGATCCTAGAGTTTTGGAACTATTGTTTAGCTGTTTGGCTAATCATTGCTGTCCTAATGTTGTTTCAGACTTAAATGACCTTTAATCAGTTCAGTCAAATTTTTTCAAAAGGAGAAGTTATGTTTTTTTAAAGCTCCAGCTTTGTTTGCTTAGATTTTTATAACCTGCATAAACACTTGACTAGTTTTTGGCTTGTATATATACAGAATGGTAAAATTATTCCTCCTATGATTTTTATTTCGTTTCAGGCCTTGAAAATGGTAATGGAAAAGGAGACTTGGTTAAAAATGCCTCCTGAGACAATACAAGTAGTAAGCTTTGCTGGCCTTCTTGGTGATGGAGCAGCGCTTCTGGTCTCCTCTGATAGCTCTCCCAAAGTTCAGTTGCTTCATGCTAAGAGATCTATAGAGGCAGTTGAAACTTATTCAAAGAGGAGTGGCTTTGAGAATTGGCTTCAAAAGGAAAATCCCTTTTTGCTTGAACTGAGTGGTGGCTCCAAGGCAGCTTCTGATTTAATTTTATCAAACGGTTCGGCAGTGCCTGGAGATGCTGGAAGTCCTATCGCTCACAAGTCTTATTACATGTCCGGAGTAACAGATGTTAATGGTAACGTTTCTTTTTCAGAAGAAGAAAATGAAGATCTTCATGCAGATTTCATTGATGAAGATAGCCAACTACCAAGTCGGATTTCGATACCTAATCATCTGAGAAATCTTTCCTCACACTCAAAGGATGAAGAAGTAAGAGCTCAAACAGGGTCATCGCTCAGTCTTTTAAAGTGAGTTGTTGAATTTACTAATAATCTTAACATCCTTTGACTTGTTAAATTTAAGAAGGAAATTTTTTCCACCGTCTTTGAACTCCTTGAGCTGAATGTGAACCATGGGAATAGGTTGATGGATAAATATGCAAGGCTAATGCAGAAATTAGAGATAATCGATGTTGAGTTCTTTAGGGTAAGGTCATTTCTGGAACACCGCAGATGTTACTTGGTCTCTTTGGTTCTTCTAATTGAATTTTGTACCTAAACTAATTCACAGGGAATCTGCCAATTGTTTGAGATCTTTTTCCATTTCATTTTTGAGGCCTTCTGTCAGCTGAATGTTAACCATGGTGCAAGGGGTTTGCCTGACCCACTCTCTTGTAAGTGATGCTTTAGTTCAACTACTGCTTTCCTCTTTTTAGAAAACTGTCCATGAATGGATGTCTGACAAATATTTTTCTTTATGCAAGTTCCTTTCATTGTTTAATTCCAGCCATTTTTCATCTTCTTCGTCGTCTTCATCTTCTTCTTCTTCCGGTTCTTCCCCCCCCCCCCACCTCTCTCTCTCTCTCTCTCTCTCTCTCTCTCTCTCTCTCTCTCTCTCTCCTTTTTTTCCTTTTCTACTTGTCGTTTTCCCCACTTTATGCAAGCTTCTTTCGTTTTTTAATTCCATAATTTTCATCTTCCTTTATCTTTTTCCCCCTTTTCTACTTGTCATTTTCTTTATGCCACGGACCCTCCAATTTAAATGTTTATCTGCACTGCTTTTTGTTGAAGATCTCATACCTTCCTCTCTCAGACAGGTTAATGACGGCTTTGTCCAAAATAACACAAGACTGTGAACAGTGGATAAAGCCGCCATCTCCAGCAGTTTCTTCTTCTTCTCCGACGGCGTCTGGTGCTTCATTTGGTCATATGGATATTACTCCAATTAGTCCACCCAGCCACTTGCCAAGTGCAGCATTAAGCCTTAAGGTACTTTCCTATACTTGAATACGAGTTTCACCTTTTGACCTTCCTCACTCTGAAACACGGGGATGTTTGTGTAGTATGGCGTGTTTATGTACTTCAGTTGGATGTCAAGTTCTATCTGAAATTGTAATTTAGTGGTCTTATATGATGGGCTTATGTACTTGGCTAATGTTTGGATGTCTCGTTTTATCTGAAATTCTATGTTAGTCGCTACATGTTTTAGAATGCCAGATGGACTCAGTGTTGTCTGTAGCGCGCCTGTAGCGCGTAGCGCAAGATCAATTGCTACAAGATCATGTAGCGTAGCAACCTCCTAGAAGCGCGCGAGGCGCACGTAGCGTGCGCTTCAGTAATTTCAGTTTTTTTTTAAAAAAAAATTTAATTTCGGTTATTAAATAAAAGAAAAGAAAAACTAAATAATAAAGCCTAAGCTACAATCCCATAAAAAAAACCTACCGTCTAAAAGAAAAGTCGACGACATCCCGTTCTGAAAACAAAAAATTCGACATCACTATCTACCCTTTCTATAACCACCGCTGGTACTACCACTCTCCGGCGCCATCAGTCACCACCGGCGCAGTCTCTTCTTCTCTTGTACTCTCGAACTCTCTTCATATACAAAGCAGAGTACCCGAACAAGTTTTTGAGTGGACGCCAAAAACTTGCTCGGAGACTGCTTTGTATATGAAGTTTGAACAATTTGAACAATTGTTTTTATGTTCTATCTATGTTTTGATTATATCTATGCTTGAACTTTTTGAATAGCTATGAAATTTTATATTAGGTTTATGTTGTTACCTAATATTTTTAGTTTATTAGTTGTCTATGCGCCTCGAATGCGTGTAGCATGCGCTATGGCGCTTTGCGCTACACGCTACAAAAATTTGGCCGTTGCGCTACAGTGCGCCTCGCGCTATTAACAACACTCATGGACTATAGTTCCAAGTTATTTTAAAAGGAAAAAACGAGTTAATGGGTTGGGATCCTTGGACAGGTACTTTTATGATCTCCTTTGCTTGAATTGGATTTTCTTTTAGCAGGCCACAAGTAATTTTCCTGGTGCTGGTTCTCTATAAACTTATGTGGTCTAGTTGAAGCCTTTAGCATCCCAGAAACAGACTCTTATAATACATTTCAGTGGCTAAAACACAATGGCTAAAGATGTGCACGAATTCCTTTCTTCTGCATAAATACTGAGCAAAGATATAAGGTTGATGTTTACTGTAGTTCATTGCTATCATATCTAAACTCTATGGTTTCTATCATGCAGCTAATATACTTGTAGTCTTGCTTCTGTCTGCAAGTTTGTAACAATGAACATAAGGAGGTAAACATTGTGGCTATTCTTGAACTCTGTTGGTCTAAATGTTCAAATCCACATTCAGCACGAAAAATCGTATAATTAGAAGTCCAAGTTTCGGGGATAAAGGGCAACGAGTTTTTAGGCTTTTGGAGAATGATCTGTTCTGTTCCTTAAATGGTTGAAGTTGAAGGATATGCAAATGAGGAGAAGCATATCTGTTGGGAAAGCATTGGGACAGGAAGTGCCTCTGTTCACTGCATTCTACTCTTAACTTTCCAGAATCGTCCTAATGGTATGAAGACGAAAAAAAAGGACTCTAGGAAACAGATGGGTTAATAGCAGCATTCCATCAATGGATGCAGTAGCATTATGATGAATTCTGAAAAGCCACGCAACTGGTAGTATCTCTGGTTAAATTTCAGAAATGGAGAAGTCGTCTTGCCCGTGAGCATCTTCGAAAAATTAAAAGTTTATATAGTTGACCTTGAATTGGTGAGTGGTTCTTGTGTACTTTAATCGTATCAAGCCTAAAATGGATGGTCTTTTATCCGCCCATTTGTTGGAATGTGGAATTTATCTAATACTATATTACTTCTTAGTTCTGTAATGTGAAGGTGATGATTGGTTGGTTATGCTAAATTCTAGGGAGATTATTACTTGGGTGAAAATATGGTGTCAAACATTTTTTACTACCTTGTTTGAATATTAGGATGTGTGTTATAATCCTTTTTCTTTTCTGTAACTGAGAGTTTTTCGCTGCATGAGTTGCTTTTCTTTGGATAATAAGTAGTATGGTACTTATTGAGCAAAATGTCATATCCACCAGGGATATGTCTTTTCCATTTTCTGCCTTTTTTAGGTTTATTTGTATCTTAATGGCTGCATTTAGATATTTCCGACGTTTTACTTACTCTACAGAAGCAATGTAAGATGTCAGTAGAGTTAAAATAGTAGGATGTAAATCTTCTATTCTCCAGGAGGTAGAAATGTTGTTGAATGGAAACACTTTTGTACAGGTTGGCAGTTTGGATAGTCTCATGTGAGCCACCTATAATTTTGCGTGCAAGTTAAACTTGTAGTTACCTTCCAAGCAACAACCTTTTGTAATCATATCTTTCTTGGTCATATTTATAAAATTTTAATTTACAAAAAAAAAAAATGTAAGATGTCAAATTGTTGATGGTGTGTAATTCTATTGATTCTCTTTTTGCAGGAGAGATGCACAGCTGCGGATTCCATCTCTCTTGTTGCTCATTTACTACATAGATCTAAGACCCACCTGCAGTCGCTGCTTCTCCGGAGTAACGTGGCTATTGTTGAAGACTTCTACATGCATTTGGTATGTGCACCATGAAGAGGAAGTATGTTGCAGTATCTTAATCATGGCATCATGACGTCCAGAATGAACATAATGGAAACTTTGCTTGCTTCTTTTTGTTGAAAATACTGCTGCAAGAATTTTGCAATTGGACTAGACTAATTGAGTACACGGGAACTTTGCAGATGTCATTCTAGATAGTGTTCTTTTCATAAGATGTATGAACTTTTATCGTCCAAGTTCAAGTGAAAAAGATTATATAATTATTTTATTTTTGGAGTCATGTTTTCAGTCCATAAAGCACATTTCTGCAACTTTTTCTGTTGTCAATTTGTGACATTTCACCACGCTTGTGATCCTTATTACCTTTATTGAAGAGCACCGGGATTTTTTTTGATATTTAGTAACTTCTTCTTTCCCCTCAATTCATCAGGTGGATGCTGTGCCTGATCTCACTGTGCACATACATAGAACAACAGCAAGGCAACTCCTACATATAAACGGGTGAGGCATAAGAGCTTGGTGCCTATACTGTGTCCTGGCATATTTCTCTTTGTCGTTCTGCAAACGTATAGTTGAGTAGATTTCTGTAGAAAGTGAATGGAATTAATGTTTAACAATTGCGTATGTGTTTAATACTAGTTTGCAATGATTTAATTCCTTTACTTCTTAAAATATACTTTGCAAGTTCTTCTTTTTTTGTTTGTGTTTTTTCCTTCTCCTTTTTTTATTTTTATTTTATTTTTTATAATGTTTATACTGACTACTGAATGGTCTAGCAGATGATTAATAAAGAATCTAGGATGATCACTTCCTTGGCATGTATGTTTGTAAAAGCTATGTTGAAATGCATCTTGACTGGGAAGGTTTTCTGCAGGTATGTAGATAGAATTGCCAATGCTAAATGGGAGGTGAAAGAGCTTGGGATGGAGCACAACGGGTGGGTTTAGCTTTCTCATTATCTCATTTAGATGCAGTTGCTTTTTCATGCTGTATTTTGCTGAAGCTCATAAAATATATTTCTGTGGGAAGGTCTAATACATAGCTACACTTGAGTAACTCGGTACAAAATTTTGCGTTATCACCCGAGATGGATAAATATGAGTTTATACTTGTGTATGACTGGTCCGATATAATCTGAAGAAGAAGAAGAAAGGAAGAGGGAAGTACAAAATATTTAAAGAATGAGCATCATGAAATTTTTTTCAACCTTGTGCTACTTTTCTGCCGCATACGACCTGAAGGCGCGGTTTTTGTCTTAAAGCTATGTGGATCTGTTGCTGGGAGAATTCAAGCACTACAAGACAAGGCTTGTTCATGGAGGAATCCGGAAGGAGGTAAGCTCCATTAATAAGTCTAGATACTGTATGATCATTCTTCAACTGGAACTCAACCGTATCATTATTTTCTTCCGTGTGGACCCATGCATACAATAAATAAAGATAGTTTCTGCATGTTAAGAATCACGAATCGTCAGTTTCTCACTGATTTACGATTGGATGTTGAGTCTTGAAATGGAGGAGAAGTGAAATTTCTTCAATTCCATATAAGTTAACTTTTAGGAAGTCTTAAATTGCAAAGGTTATCTTGAACAAATTTGGTCTAGAAATAAACAGATCAGCTGGTTTAGTCTTCCCATGGATCATAATGAAGTATTATCAGCACTGATTTAGCTCCCTAGAGTTTTTGCCTAACTAAGAAACATCCCTGAATTTCTAAGAACTAGCATTTGGATGAAAGCCACCATACTGCACTTTCTCCTGTTGCTTTTAATCTTCAACATTGCCGGAAATCAAAGATTAAAGTTGGACCGAACGAGCTAAAAAGAAAGTGTTCTGAAGTTTCTTTAAAAAATATATAAACACAACTGTAAGCTCCATACATTTATGATCTTTAAACCTTACCCATTATTTTTTATGATTATTCAATAATAATTTGAATGCTTTCAGCAGTAGAAAATTCCCCCCTGCAGAAACGTACAACAGCACTCAAATATTTTCCCACTTTGTGGATCGGCTTTATGAATCACTCATTTTGTCTTGCGCTTTATTTTTTTTCCCCGAGTCGTAGATTGAATCCTACCTTCCTTGTGTGTCCCTAATAACTAATGCATTATATGCGCCTTTAAAATACGTCACATAGACTCGGCAAAATTTAATTCACCTGGATATCCAAGTTTGAAACAAAGAAACAGTCCCAATTAGTGCTCTTGATTTATCCTGGGGATAATGGAAGGGATTGGCGTGTTAGTTTAAATCTGCAAGGAAATGTCTTCATTCTGACCAGGTGACCCTTTGGGTGGCGTGGAGCAAAGTCATTAATGAAGCTGTCGGCTTGTATAGAAGTCACAAGCTGAGTTGTCTAGGCTATAAATGCCAGCCAAAATTTTGGGCGTGCCTAGTTTATATTGGAGTTGTACTGCGAGAGACTAGTTTATTTACGGTTCTTTAGAAAAAAGTATCTGATAATAAACTTGTGCAGAATTGCATGTAGTCCTAAAATGATAACATTCACAGTCTGAGACTTCTTGTTTTCCTTTCGGGGGAAAATAACAAAAATAAGCTAATAAGCCTATGTGTGGTTTGTTACTCATTTCGAATGCACAGGTTCAAGATTTACTCTTAGAATCTGGAGTGGAGATTGTGGCTGAGACTCTAGTTGAAGGTCTGTCAAGGGTGAAAAGGTGCACTGATGAGGGAAGAGCACTCATGTCGTTAGATCTTCAGGTTCGTATTGGGCAATGGTGGGTTCTTGTCATATTAATTGGTTCAGTGGCTGCTTGATTGCTCGTGTCCTTTGTTTTCCTTCCAGGTCTTGATCAATGGCTTGAAGCACTTCCTTTCCGTAGATGTACGACCAAAATTACAGATTGTTGAAGCTTTTATCAAGGCAAGGCAGTTCACAAGCAGTGATTTTTCCAAGCACTCTTCTTCCCATAATACTAAATTGCGCGTGATTCACCTGCTGATTACCTTTACTTTCTTTACTTCGATACAGGCTTATTATCTTCCAGAAACCGAGTATGTGCACTGGGCTCTTGCTCATCCGGTAAGAGAACTTTCATTTAGGGGACGAGAATCCTACCCTCCCCCTTTTTCCTTTTAAAAAGTTAAATGGTCTCATTATGTTTCCCCTCCAAAAATGAGTTTTCAGGAGTACAGCAAGAACCAAATTACTGGGCTAATAAGCTTGGTTGCAACAATGAAGGGCTGGAAAAGGAAAACCAGACTGGAAGTTTTAGAGAAGATTGAGTGAGCTTGTTCATAGCTTGGCCCCAATAACAGGTAATGATAGATCGAGCCCTAACGATGGTTCCATTATTAGCATGAGGCAGGAGTCGTCTGTATTAGAGAGGCTACATAAGTGAATGGACTTCGGTGTAATTTCGGTATGCAGATTGAGCAGTCGATTCTTCTCTGCATGTATATGTGCCATGTAACACATTTATACACATGCATAAATATCCAGCTTTGTAGAGTATAGGAAGGGTATGTGGAACTACTCTACGCTTCGGTTTCACATGATAAATGACATCTGTATCTTTCAGAAAAAAGAAGGGAGACGTTGCAAACTGGCTCAACTTTTTCTTCTCTGCAATAGAGGAAAAAAGGCACGAGTATAATCGTAAAAGCCGGCTAATGTTAGTTTCGTTAAGGGTTTGCTTCATGAGGAGCACTTGATTACACGCGAAATTCAAAGTTTCATCAAGAGCACTTGCTCTCGTGATAAAGACTCTGATACTGCTGACTGAGATTCTGTGTCTGAGTCCTCTTATCAGTAAATTAGTGGAACTGTGTCTCTCCAAAAAAATCCCTCATACGTATAGGGTCAGGCGGTAATAACCCATAAGGCCAGGCCGGATGGGGGTTTCAGGAGTATGTGGCCATACTGTGGTAGGGCAGACACTTTAAAAAAGTTTATCGAATACTGTTTGCCCCTAGGGCATAGTTCAGTTGGTATTCGGGTTAGAGAATTGTTTCAAGAAAGGTTGCAGGTTCAAAACGAGACACGTGCAATACTGATGTCTGGTCCAGTAATGATTATGTCATTGTATCTGGCTCAATTGATTTAAAGGATTGCTAGCACAATTTGCAGTAGACACCACAAAGCCTTACCGATTTAGGAGGCTATTGAGCTCTTAATTTACATCTTTTAAGAAGCTTCATGGAACTGTATTCAAAGTTTCGATCTGGCAAATAAAACCAACTCTTCACACAATCATACTATATTGGTGCGTATAGCTGCTGCTTCCCCCCCCCCCCCCCCACCAAATATATGAACCATTAAAACATATACATGTCGCAAGCAATGATCATGTCAACAGCTGGTGGTTATGCTGAAAGTATATGCTCACTTTTAGGTTGTTTTTCTTTGGTTTGTCAACGGGTAACAACAGTAATGACATTGCGAGTAGAAAGAAGGTTTTGTCAGCGGGTGGCGGTGTTAAATGTACTCATTTGTTTTCTTTTGTTTGTTAAGAAATAACAACTAGGCTAACTGTTTTAGGTTTTGCATGATGATATTTATGCAACTCTTTTTTAAGTAAACATAATTAAAGTGGAGTCCTAATTGCCAGATCAAGATTCAAGTTAAGTAATTTGATACAAGTTTAGCCTTGTACTATTTCCAGCAAATCGAAGGCCTCCCAAACAAGGTTTACGTTATCCGATTTTCACTCTAATAGAAAGGTGGAGATCTCATGTTAAGCAAGTTAGGTTGTCATCCACCAAGACTAATCAACCCAGTCCCGTTACTTTTTTGCTTTATAATTATGATAAGCACGCGCGCACGTGTGTGTGTGTATATATATATTCTCAAACCTGTTCATTTTTGACAGGGATGAAATTCTCCTGCTAGGCTTCCTGACTTAGCTTTAGCTTTCAGGAGATTTTCTTTCCTTCCCTATGCTGAAGTTCAGCAAGGAGTCAAATTCACTGTGTCTGGATATTTATGGTTCCAAAATTCAATGCAAAGTTTAGCGAGGTTATAACTATCATTTCGATTTGAAGGGACCAACAAAGGGGGCTTTTTTCTTTATCTTTTTTTTTTTTGGGCTCAGAAGGGGATATTGGGTAACTTGAAAATAACAATTATATAATGAAGGATAAGCTACTTAGTCACATATCCTATCTACCAATACAGATGTACATGGGTTTAAGATAGCAGCGTCTAACTTTCTAGTTCGGCTTATAATTACTTCTATCTACCCTGCTAAACTTCAGTACGGGAAAGAAAAGTAAAAAATCACGGCTTTTAATGCGCAGAGATAGTGAATACTAATAGAGATATCGTGCACTAATTAACTAGGCCTGCGAGTATGTTTCATTTTTTTCCCTCACAGATAAGATGCTTGTCTTTTACTTCAAATCAATAATGAAAGCTAAGAAAGATATTAAACATCGAACAGTAACAACGCTCGTGTAGCAAGTAGAAGATTTTTCATAAACTACTGAAAAGAAATATTATAAAACTTCTTAGCTGCCATGAGGGATCAAATTTACCATAATTTTCTGTAGTTCTCATTTCCTATAAAATCAATGCTCCTTAAACTTTTTTTTTTTATTCTTTCTAAGTTGATCCAGTATTTTACTTTGGGGAAAAAATTTGTTGAATGATGTATAGTACAAATGGGTTTGGTAAAGTGTATCTTCAAAAGGTAGCTGCTGGGGATTGTGTCATGCTTTGTACCATTGATAATGCAACACATGGTTGATCCACAGGTACCTGCCAATAGTAAAACAAAATACTTTGACGAGGGAGTGAGTTCTCCCCCACCTGTATCAGAGGTCCTTTAGCCAGGTGGGATGTAAAGCAAGGGATGTGCTCCACCGGCAGCCCTGCAAAGGGAGAGGACACACGAGACTCAGCCAGCCCAGAGGCAACCCTTGTAATATTTCAACAAGGATTGTCTCCACACGGACTCGAACTCGGGACATCAGGGTTTTAGCCCCAATCACCTTTGCCACTTAACACTGGACTATACCCCTAGGAGCCAAAATACTAAGAATACATACAACAGAGGTTAAGGATAAAAAACAAAGACACGAAAAGCTTTAAATGTAGTAGCTGAATAGTATTTATTCTACTGTCGTACTCCTTTGAGTCTCCACTATTAAAAAAAGTAAGTAAATAAATAAAGATAAAGAGACCAAAAGATAAAGGGAATCATCTTATGTCAACTAAATTGGCTGCACGTCTTATATTATAAAATAATAGTTGATAAACAAAATAACAGTTGATAGACAAAACTTCACTTTTATTATGGGTCATCAAAAAACAAACCTTATATTGTAAAATAGCAGTTGATAGACAAAATAACAGTTAATAGACAAAGCTTGACTTTTATTACGGGTCATCAAAAAACAAACTATGTGTGTTTCTAACACATAGGTATGGTTGCGCACATCCGACCCTACATACCTCACCATAAGCGAGAGACTCTATTAAAATAGGGTAATAGGTATGGTTGCACACATCCGACCCTCCATACCTCACCATAGACGAGAGACTCTAAGACAATAGGGTAATAGGTATGGTTACGCACATCGACCCTACATACCTCACCATAGGCGAGAGACTCTAAGACAATAGAGTAATAGGTATGGTTACGTACATCCGACCCTCCATACCTCATCATAGGCGAGAGACTCTAATACAATGGGGTAATGTTGTTCTGTAAAATGAAATAGTTAAATACACAAACTCCCAATTATATTTAAGTATAGTTAATGTATGTGACGAGCTTTTCTTGTTTCGTTTTGTGAAGGAATATTATACACCGACAAGACGAGAAAAACCCTATCTACACAATAACATGCATCATGCAACATGCAACCAGATGATAGAAGTTCATAGATTATAAAAACAACGCATGGTTTTTCATGTCACAAAAAAGTGTATCGAGAAACCTCACCATCCATCCCCTGTTGTCATATGTCACGCGATGACGCATGAGATGGATAGAATGAAGGGCAGGAGATCCCATCCGACTTTTTCCGTGCTCTACTCTCAAGCGGAGAGGGGTGCACCAATTAAGGCGAAGAAAGATAGTTGGCATTAAGATTACGCATAGATAAAATTTCTTTCGGAGTTAGATTTCACTTTGAGTGTCTATTTGTTAAGGGATAGCCGCCGCCCATCACTTTCCCTCTAGCGGTTGCGGCTCAGGCTGTTGCAACAGCCTTATCTTTGTTCAAATATTATTTAGCCTAGCTAGGACTAACTAATGGTTGTTGCTATCTTGTTGTTATATTTGTTGTAACAAATAGGTTTTTGAGTTGTACTAAAATACAAGTTGTAAGTCCAAGAAACCCTATATAGGAGGGTATACCGTGTATACATTTGGTATGAATGAAAATACATTCTTGCTCAATATTTCTTATATGGTATCAGAGCCTTAACGACTCCAACGAGTTTTGTTCCTCCTCCATTTCCGCGTGCTTCGGTATGGCAGAAAACTCAGGAAACAAGTATGGCTCACTTGATGGAGTCATTGCTATTAATGTAGCAGCACAATTACCTCTCAAACTGCACAAGAACAACTTTCCTTCGTGGAAAGCTTAGTTCGATGCGTTACTCTATGGATATGATCTTATGGGGTTTCTTAATGAAAGCAAACCTTGCCCGCCACAACACACATGCGACAAGGACGATACTATGTAGCCTAATCCAGATTATGCTATCTGGGTCCGACAAGATAAGATGCTGCTGCATGCCCTATTTGCATCAGCTTCAGAAATTGTGGTCCCATTAATTGCGTCCGCCTCTACCTCGCGTGATGCTTGGATGAGGCTTCACAAGTTATATACGAACAAGTCCCGTTCTCGTATAATGAACCTCAAAGAGAAACTGACCAATCTCACGTGTGACACTCAGTCAGTTTCTGACTATCTTCAGAACCTTAAAGGCATTGCCGATGAATTGGCCCTAGTTGATACTCATATCAGTGACGATGATCTCACCATATTCGCCCTCAATGGGCTCGGTAGTAATTTTCGTGACATAGCTGCTGCTGTTCGGGCTCGTGACACTCCTATCACTTTTGAAGAGCTTCATGATAAACTCGTTGAACATGAAGCATTTTTTAAGCGTGAAGAAGCTCGTAGTGGACCTTCTGTTACTGTTCATGTGACTCAGGTGAAACCTGCTAAGAATGGAAATATGCACGCTGCTCAAGGCGTGTATCGTCCCAGTCATAATCGGCCATTCTCTGGGAAGTCATCTCCTAATCCCAACATGCAGCAGTCCGTGTTCTTCAACGGAGGCTCGGCCGCCTCTAATAACAAGAACGCACACCACCCTTCTCAGCCTGGGGTGACGTGTCAATTTTGTCAGAAGCGTGGTCACACAGCCAGACAGTGCTACTCTCTCAAACGGTCTTTACAGCAAGTACAACAGCCCGAAGTCCATCTCACCACACCCAGTCCCAAACATAACTGGATTCTAGACTCTGGCGCATCACACCATGTTACTAACGACCTTACCACTCTATCCCATCACCAAACTTATGAGGGTCCGGATGATGTTTTTCTAGGAGATGGCACGGGTCTTAACATCTCCAATACTGGTTCTTCTATCATTCACTCTCCTGCCAAGTTTTTTGTTTTATCTAATGTTTTACATGTTCCTTTCCTTAATAAAAATCTAATTTATGTTTCTAAATTCTGTCAGCATAACAACACCTCTATTGAATTCTTTCCTTTTGCATTTGTTGTGAAAGACCTCAAAACGGGGGCGCACCTTGCTCGTGGGCGGACCAAGGGTGATCTCTACGAGTGGGAGGCTTCGGTACCTGCGTCTGATTTGGCATCGGCCGTCGCACCTGTTTAGAAGCAAGTTCATGCTCTCGCCACGTCCTCAGTGTCCACTTGGCATCATCGTCTTGGCCATCCTTCATCTCGTGTTTTTTAATTTTTGCGTCACAACAATAATGTGTCTGTTTCCTGTGATGCTTTGGCTAAATTTTTTTTTGTGCATCGTGTCTTAGTAATAAAAGTCACAAGCTACCTTTTCATAGCTCGTCAGTAGAAAGTTGTGGACCGCTTGACTTAGTGTACTCGGATGTATGGGGTCCTTCCCATGTTGAATCCATTGATGGTTATCGTTATTACATTCTTTTCATTGATTACTACACTAAATATGTCTGGTTATTCCCTATGTCTCGAAAAACTGATGTTTCCATAATATTTCCCAAGTACAAAAGAATGGTTGAGAAATATTACCATCGTCCCCTTGTTACCCTCTAAACAGATGGGGGTACTGAATACAAAAGTCTCAAAGTGTTTTTCGAGTCTGAGGGTGTTCAACATTGTGTTTCACCGCCATACACTCCTTAATATGTTGGGTCTGTTGAACGCAAACATCGACATGTAGTTGAAACTGGATTAGCTCTCCTTCATTATTCCTCTTTACCAGCAAAGTTTTGGTCGTATGCGTTCCTTACCGCAGTTTATCTTATAAATCGTCTTCCAACTCAACTCCTCCAAAATAAAACACCCTATGAGTCCTTGTTTTCTAAACCTCCTAACTATAACGGTTTACGTGCCTTTGGGTGTCTCTGCTTCCCTTGGCTTCGGCCTTACTCTGAACATAAGCTTGCTCCTCGTTCCAAGCCATGTGTGTTCGTTGTCTATTCTAACACGCACCATGCATATAAGTGTCTTGACATATCCGCCACTAGACTTTATCTTTCTCGGCATGTCCAGTTCGTTGAGCACCATTTTCCCATTGCCACACAATCCTCTCCTGTTGACACCCATGCCTCTTCTTCCACTTGGGTTGCGTGTTCCCCAACTCTTGCTGTGCTTCAGCCGCCTATGGAGCTTGCCCCTACGGCACCCTTGGCTGCATCACCGCCCCTTCCGCCCGGAGCAGGCCATGCGACTCCTAGGTATGTTTCGCCTCCTCCTTCTTCGCATAAAATCACTTCTCAACCCCTCGGCCGAACTCCACACACCTCATCCCTCACATCTAACACCTCATATAACTAAAATGCATTATGTTTAACACACTGTCGCAAAAATCGCCGCCATCAAAGCACTCATGTGCCACACGCGCAGCCCCTTGCACACACACTCAAGGCCACTGGCCGATGCGTGTGGCTCACGCGTCGCCGCTAGTGGTCCATCCCCCGACCAACCCTCCCCGTCTTCGGCCCCCACCTCATCCCAAACTGTACCGACGTCCAGTACCCCTCACTCCCCGCCTGGTCATCCCATAGTTACCTTGCTCGAAATCACGTATTTCGTCCCAAGACCTTCCCTGACTATGTTACTCTAAATCACACCACCAAACATCCGCTACCTACTACCCTTAAGCCCACCACTGTCAAACAAGCCCTTCGTGATCCTAAGTGGTGTGCTGCGACGGATGACAAGCTTGCTGTCCTTGCTCGTAATGGCACGTGGGATCTTGTTGCACTTCCTTCCGGTCATAATGTTGTTGGTTGTAAGTGGGTTTTTCGTATTAAGCGTAATCCTGATGGCACCATTGCGTGTTATAAGGCTTGGTTAGTTGCCAAGGGGTTTCATCAACGTCCGAGCGTCGACTATCATGACACTTTCAGTCCAGTTGTCAAACCCACCACTGTTCGTGTAGTACTTTCCGTTGCTCTTTGTCATGGCTGGTCCATTTCTCATTTAGATGTTAATAACGCTTTCCTTAATGGTCACTTAACAGAAGCTGTTTATATGACTCAGCCACCCGGGTTCACTAACCCGGACCACCCTACTCGTGTGTGTCATCTTAAGCGTGCGCTGTATGGTCTTAAGCAAGCCCCTCGAGCTTGGGATAACCAGTTGAAGCTCTTTCTCCTCCAATATGGGTTTTATAATTCTCAATCTGACACATCTCTTTTTATTTATCGTTGCGGCAGCACTATTATATATTTCATTGTCTATGTTGATGATCTACTTGTCACAGAAAATTGTTCTACATCTATCCGCAAATTTATGGACTCCCTAGATGCATGGTTTTCACTAAAAGAACTGGGGCCGCTGAACTATTTCCTTGGATTTGAGGCCGTGTTTACCCCTGAAGGTCTTTATTTGTCTCAACACAAATATATTCGTGATCTTCTAGAAAAGTTTCATTTCACAGGTATTAAGGATGCTACAACGCCTCTGTCGGCCACTAGCCATCTAACTCTTCAAGACGGCACACTCCCTGCGGACTCATCTCAATACCGCAGTCTCATTGGGGATCTTCAGTACATCCAGCTCACCCGACCAGACATCGCTTTTGCTGTTAATAAGCTAGCTTAGTTTATGCATGATCCCACACAAACTCACTGGACAACAGCCAAACGGCTCCTTCGTTATCTTAAGCATACTATTCATCATGGACTTATGCTGCGACGCCATCAACCATTCACTCTTCGGGCATTTTCTGATGCTGACTGGGCAGGTGATCATGATTCTTATCGTTCTACTACAACGTTTGTCTTCTTTCTTGGCGGAAATCCAATCTCGTGGTGCTCCAAAAAGCAACGTACTATTACAAGGTCGTCTACTGAAGCTGAGTATCGTGCAGTTGCTTCTGCTGCGGCCAAAGTCACTTGGGTGACCAATCTCCTCGCTGAACTTGGCGTACCACTATCTCACTCACCAACTATCTATTGTGACAATTTAAGCGCCACTTATTTATCTGTTAATCCAGTTTTCCATAGTCGTATGAAACATCCCGCCCTTGATTATCACTTTGTGCGTGAAAAGGTGTCTAGTGGCGCACTCTCGGTACAACATGTCTCCACAACGAATCAACTTGCGGACTCTCTCACCAAACCTCTTCCTAAAGCTCGGTTTGAACATCTTAGGTCCAAGATTGGCGTTTCCGACGGAACCACCATCTTGCGGGGGCGTGTTAAGGGATAGCCGCCGCCCATCACTTTCCCTCCAGCGGTTGCTGCCCAGGCTGTTGCAACAGCCTTATCTTTGTTCAAATATAATTTAGCCTAGCTAGGACTAACTAATGGTTGTTGCTATCTTGTTGTTATATTTGTTGTAACAAATAGGTTTTTGAGTTGTACTAAAATACAAGTTGTAAGTCCAAGAAACCCTATATAGGAGGGTATACCGTGTATACATTTGGTATGAATGAAAATACATTCTTGCTCAATATTTCTTATACTATTGTTCTATTGTTATCCTTGGGTAGAAGTTTTGTATTTCTTATAAGCTTCTCAAAGGGGCGATTCATAGACTCGATTTGTGAATCTATAATTTTGAATCGACAAATCGAACTTGAACTTATGAACCAATTTGAGTTTGCAAATCGTAGAATACCATGAATCGTAATCGAACTTTCAAGCCGAATCAAATTTTTTTTAAAACTTATAGAATTCAAATACGAACTTTATTTTAGGTTCTTCATGAATTCGAATTCAAATACAAGCCTAATTAAACATTGTTTGAATGGCCTTAATTTTTAAATCATTTACTAATATTCGGTTAGTTTGTTTATTTATATCTACTTGCTTTATTTGTAAGAATTACGACAGTTATTCTTATCCATTCACAATACAGTTTTATATATAATAAAATTTTCCCATACCCTCTTTTTACCCCACGTAGCTCTGATGCTCCAAATTCTTGACACCTGTAAATCAACGTGTCCTCGTCTCCGCCTCCTCCACTCCAATTCAACCCGTTTTAAACCGCACCAAACCGCTGCAATTTTTTTTCTCCATTTAAGCAAATTGAAAAGCAATACCAAAAACAAAAATCAACTACGTCGAAATCCGCTAAACAACGCATATCAAGCAGGGAAAAATGGAAGAAACGATCCGCAAAACACGATCCGGCAAGTTGCTAGGCACCGTGGTGACCAAAAAAGTTGTGAAAGAAACTGTGGAAGTTACGTTTGCACCCAATGATTCTTCTTCGCAAGAGAATAATAATCAGAATGTTGAATTAAATGTGATATCTAGCAGTACTAAAGAGAATGAAAAGGTGGAAGTTATTACTTCCTCTCGCAAAAAGACGCCGATTAGAAGTGTGTATGTTGATTTCGGAGAGAAAGTGAAAGATCAAGGGAACAAAGAAGACGAGGAGGAGAGAAGAAAGGAGGAGCTGAAGCAGAAAGATGAGAAAGCGCAGGAGGTGGAAGAGCAGCAGCAGCGGGAGCACGTTCAGGTGATAACAGTAAACAAGAGCACCATGCATTTGTTTTTGTGTTGTAACTATTTGAAACTACTTTCTTTTCTCAATGTAGCTAATGACGCATTCTTCCTTTACCTGTGTGATAGAATAAAACAAAATGACTGTACTTATTATATTATGAAGCTGCAGTTATTATATTATGAAGTAGGAGTTGACCCATAATGGTAGGAGTTGACCCATCATTATGGGTCGGGAAACAAATTCGGTGTGTTTTTAACATATGGGTATGGTTGCATACATTGACTTAGACGGAAGATTCTAAGTCAATGGAGTAATGTTGTTGGTGGTAACTATTTGAAACTGTTAATATGCAGTTTATGTTGTTAAATTCCCGAATAATGTTGGTGTTTTGTGTGAAATAAACGGATAATTGTTTGTCGGGCTTCAGTTTTTTTCACTTAGAAATCTTAATGTGTGCGACGAGTTGCACAATATATTAGCTTAAAATAGTCCTTTAGGAAAGTGGTATTTGACATTTTAAGCTAAACACATGATATTTACTTTTCATCAACAACAACAACATTACTTCATTGTCTCAGAGGTTTCCGTCAATTGACGGGTATTTATGTAGGAGGTTGTTTTCCAATTACCATAATGAAAATTGTGTTAATTTGTGTCAATCAACGGCTAATTTACAATATAAGAAACGTAGTCAATTTAGTGAGTCATTTCGTTTTACTTTGATTAGTATGAAACAGTCTTTTCCTTCTTCTAATAGAGTCAATGACACACTTTGACTTTGAAATAGGAGGTAATAAAGTAAAATTAATCACGCTCCGTTTTTTGTATCTTGAAGAAGTACCGGTGACACAGATTAACCCAATTTTTATTATGGGTCATCGAAAAACAACCTCATACATCCAACCTCCATACCTCCCATACATCATGGCATGAGCATGTAAGGCAAGGATATTGTAGTATGAAACAGTCTTTCAAGAGAGACTTATTTTGCGTGACTTATACTAGTTATGTTTCAACAAGATTATTGTCACAGTTTTATTTAAAGGTTAGTTTTGGAGACTGGGTGGGTATATTACTGGATTCGTGTTATTTTGTTGCCATGTCTGCTGCCTTGTTTTACCAACAATTGAACCACCTTGAAGGCATTTCACAGTGTAAACACCTAACAAAGAAGAATTGCATCTTTTCTTTTCGTTTGTTTTTGTTTTTCTCAGGAACTGGAAAAACAACAGATGCGAGACTTTGAGGAAGGGGTCCGTAAGCAGCAGCTGCCTCCAGAGTCAGCGCCTCGCCAACTAGAACAGGAAGCTGATGATCAAGCAGACACAGAGAATCAGCCGCAAGACGAAGATGAAGATGAGACACAGCCAGCTTCACAGCCAGACATCACACCAACACCTCCCCCTCTGGAAAAAGAGAATCCTACACAAGAAGAAGAAGAAGAATGGTTTGAAGCTGAAGGAGAACTAGAACAAGAGAGGAAAGGAAAACCGCAGCCAGGCCTAGCCACACCGCCTCGCTTCGAGGCGCCACCTACCAGAGGAGAAGAAACAGAAACAAAGAAAAGGAAATCATCCCAAAAAGGGGCCGGAGGAGGAGACAGGAGTGGGAGGAAAAGGAGGAGAAAAGCAAAACAAGTAGTTGGGGTGTTGGTGGTTGATTATAGAACATACATTTATAGGGTGTTGAAGCAAGTGCATCCTGATCATGGGATATCATCGAAAGCCATGACGACGGTGAACAGTTTCTTGAATGATATGTACGAGAAGATAGCCGAGGAGGCGGCGAGGCTGTTGCGGCATTCAGATGGGAAGACGATGTCGGCTAGAGACGTTCAGGATGCTGTGAAGTTGGTTTTGCCTGGAGAGCTTGGGAGGCATGCCATTGCGGAGGGTGCCAAGGCGGTTACTTGTTATGCTACTAATACTTCTAAGGGGTGAAGGTGTCATTTGCAATAGGGGTTCTAACAGCTGCTGATGTTTTAGAGTTGAATAACTTAGTAGTATTAGTGTGTTTTCATGCAAAATGTGTTTATTTTAGCTTAAGTTATTTTGTGTATTATAAGATTAAGTGTATGCTTCTGCTTTTGCTAATTTTGTGGAATACTCTGAGCAGAGCAGTTAGGTTGATGGGAACAAAATTCAGTTGAGGAGTTTTTGTTTTCTCTGTGGGAAGTCCAGGGCTACTTGATCCATTCCGGTGTATTAAATGGTGGTTCTTATTGATGTGTTATATATTTTCATAAGCGTACTGAGCACTAGATGTTTGATAAAATTATATTGCATCTAACGTTTTGTATGTTTGCAAAAATTTAAAAAGAACACAGTATTTTTGAAATGGGACTCGTGTTAGCATGTGGGCTCGTAATGAGTTTTTAGATTATGCAATAAAAACTATTTCTTTCCTAGACAAAATGGATGTTGAATTTCTACATAGTCCTAACTGTTGAGTAGATTTATAATCCATATATATTAGAGCGAGGTGTTTTAGCCTGTTCACTTTGGAATATGATGATAAAGCAGAATCGCTCCGACTTTGAAATACGATGGTAAGCAAAATTTGCTACGTTAAAGTAGCATAAGTTAAAGTAGCATTTGATCGTCATATCTTGACGCAGATATGACGCAATTCTAATAAGTATGGCTGCATACATACGATCTCCTTACTTTGTCATAAGCGGAAGCTTCTAAGCCAATAAGATAATGTTTAACCATATATTTGATTCCCCTACTCTATCATAGACATAAATCTCTAAGCAAATAAGTCAATAGGGTAATGTTGTACGTACGAGCGACATGCTGTTTGGCGAATGACTTAACCGAATTATGTAAGCATAAATTTCAAGCAGAAAACTGAATTACAAACTAGATAAGATAAAACAACTGTTTGGGCAGCTAAAAGACTGCAACAGCAATCAGTGTTCCATTAAATAGAATCAGAGTTTAAGTTCTTGGCATATAATAGAGAGTGAGAAGAAGAAGAAGAAGAATTACTCCAACTTTACATTGAATACAATTAAATAGAGATGTGAGACCACCAACATTCACTAGCACCTAAACAGGGGAGCCTCCTTCATGGCTGCCATCTCCCAGGCTCAGTCAACGCGATAACCAGGAAGAAGAGTAGCAATATCAACAGCTAAATCTATCCCTTTACCTTAATCTTGCAAAAGCCATCATCAAAACTTGATGACCTTGTGGTAAACCAGCTCGAACCCATCAGTATTTCACCTTAAAGTTGGTCCTTCCTGAAGCCGTAACAACTACACTAGGTCCGTGTACAAGTCCTAAACAATGTCATCCAAGAATGGGTTCCCCTATCAGTTATCTGTTCAATGTGAATTCTGTGTTAGAAACATTCCCATTTGAATACTTACAAAGGAAATGAGCACCATGCTAAAATGAACCCTTTTTGTTTTTTTGACGATTCGCTACCATCTTAGGTAAATTCTCAAGTGCATTCAGTTTGACAACTGTACAGTAGATCATATAATTTGACATGAATGTTTTCATGCTAAAAGCACCATCTGTTGGAAGCCATTGCCTCCCATCTTAACATGCATGAGATGCCACTTAAAAATGCTTTCTGAAGAGGTCCCAACACGGGTTATATATTCCTGAACCCTCCTCTCAATTTAATGGCCACATGGGTATATATGAGAACTCCCAACACAAGCCACGCCAAAGAGAGGGAAGCAGGCCAAGGTCACAGGAGATGTTACGAGGAAAGCACAAAACCTAGATGCAGCTGATACAAACATCCATCTCAAAAGGACAAACTTTCAAAGACTGATCCATACATTTTACACATTGCCCTTGCATATTAAGGTTAACTAAGGATCGTTTATACTCACCATAAGAACAAGAAAGCGAGTACTAAAGACGCTACAAAAAATACAAGTGTGTAAGAAGTGCAAACGTTACCTGCTGACTCTACAAAATTGCTGAACCGCCTGGCAGTTTTCTACAGCAATATTTATTCTCTACCCGTGCTCCATTATGTGCATTTGCTATTTCCTCTCCTAGCCCTCCATTACTGGATACTATAAGCTTGGATCACCTGAACTATTGGTGCCCGGCACATTGGACATTTCCCCTTTGCATGAATTAATTGCTCCGCACATCTTGAGCAGGCGGCCATATGCCCACACCTGGCATAAGCAGAAGACTTGATGTGAAAAATGAAAGAAACAAGGTCTTTATTGAACCTTATCGGTGAATTCAGCATATGAACAACCAGTGTCACGGTGGTACCTGTAGAGTAAGGAATCGATACAGCGGTCTGCACATATACAACAAACTCCTTTTCTGACATAATCCCATTTTGATTCATCAACAGCTGGTTCATTGAATGAAACATCTAAATCAACAAACAATGTCAACACTGTTCAGATATACAGTTAACAGATACCCAAACAAAATGCCATTTGATTAGCCATGGATAGAATCGTTGGCTTACTGAGAAATCAAAATACTTTTGCAAGTTTACTCCATAGAAAACACTCCATAACTAAATCCCACCTTTTGAAACTGTGGAGCGATTTAATGCAGCAGAAACTTCCTGCCTAACAGAGCGTTGTAGCTCAAGTTGCATCTCCATGCATGCTTCAAGCATTATCTGCAGACTGTTCATTTGCTGCTGCAGCCTGACAATATCTACCCTCAGATCATTGAGGCTCTCCCAGTCCTGCTCAATGATAAAAGAGCAGTGTAACCATGCTAGCAGTCATACAGAGGTACAACTACCAGAGTGCTAAGTCAAAAAAAGAAAAATTCAAAGGAAAAGTGTATATAAAAGCCTCGTTCAAAGTTGCAGTAAGGCTGTATGATTACATGTCCAAAGGGATGATGAGGACTATGATGAGACCAACTGACTCCATGCAAATCTTGGTCCCACATCTCTTGTAGAGGCATGACTGATGGAGACGTTCTGTTGGTGTCATCAGGTTGATGCCCCTCCTGTTCCTCATCACCATTCCGCGGCTCCTCCTCGCGCTCTACTAATGCAGGAGATGATGATGTCCTATCTGGCTCCCATTCAGAAGGAAAATTATCTCTTCGTACAACATATGACTGAATCAGCTGATCAAGGCTAGCACGAAAACCGCTCTGAAGAAGTCTAGAGACACGCCTCCTGGATCACGCATAAACAAAACAGTAACTATATATCTCAAACCTGTTCAAAACCAAACCAAATAATTAACACAAAAAGCAGTAGTGAAAAATACCTGCTTAGAACTTCTCTCAGTTCCATACTGTAAACATTATCATCGTCTTGGATATAATAAGCTTCCAAGCCTGCAGCGCCAGCTTCCTGCCCAGAAGAGATATCTAACCAACTATCAGTGTTTTCATCTGTTCTTTCTGCAGTCCATTGGTTATCGACATTACCTTCAGAAGTCCCATGAATAGTTTCTTCATTATCATCCAACCATTCACCAGATTCATCAATAGCTAATTGTTGCCAATCATCTTCATCATGATCCAATACTGATTCCCCCAAGTCTTCAAACTCAGCTGAGGTTTCTTGCAAACTAAATTCTTCCGTTGCATGTATTACAAGGTCTTCTCTTGGACCATCTGCCTGATGGACACTAGTTGCCTCATTATTTATCGAATTTTGTTCAAGGAACATTTCGTAAGCACCACTCAACTGATCTCGTACACCATCTTCAACCTCCAAAATTTCCAGCTGAAATTCATTCTCATTATTCTCCCTCAGATTACCAGAGAGATCATTTTCATGAACTTCTTGTCCACTATTTACAGGTTCAACATTGTTGAGCTCCCCATCTTGGTGAGATTCATGCACAACTTGCATATCATCCTCAGGTGCTAGGATACTAGACTCGTCCTGATATGCAACTCCAATTATGCAATTTCCTGTTCTCTCTGCTACGATAATATTATTCATCTCCCTTTCCTCGTTAGAAAGTTCACTGATATCATTACAATCATCTAGGACTTCTTGCTCATACCCTATCTGCAATTCGTCATTTATCCGAGTGTTACAGCCCAAATCATAAGCGGAACCAGACTGAGATATGTCCATTGACGCATTACCAGAATTCATTCTGGACAAAAATCCTTCTCTGTTACAAGAAAACAACAAGAAATCTTTACCTTGCAGATAAGAACAATGTGAAGACAATCATTTCTTAGCAAATAGGAAAATGTATACTGATCACACCTTGGAATTAATTCACAGACTGACAAGAAAAGGAAATACAGGTATGAGAAACATGAAGTAATGGAAGCCTCCGATCTCGGAGTCACAAACGCCTCACAAAAACAGATAACACTCCTCACACGCATGAGCATCCTATATCACTATCCTCAAGAAAGCCTCCTTTTAACTTTAGGTTGCAGCTATATGTATTTTCCTCAAATGCACTTTATCGTTTCATTGTTTAATACCATAAGAAAAGCATTAAATGCGTCAACATCCAACAGCTCATAGGTTTAATATTGAGTGCTAATGATGAAACTTGCTATATGCTGGAAGATGAGAAATGATACTAATGTTTCTTTGAAAACAAGTTCATAACACGTGAAATTAAGCACACCCATTCACCAAGGGAAAAAGAAAGCAAGAGAGAGAAGGAGGGCAGGGAGGGGAGACATAGATTAGGTATTGAAGCATCCAAATCAAATGCTCCAGAAGTTTCATTACTCTTTCACCTGAAACATACAGTGAACATATTGACAGAAGAACAATGATAATTTTTCCCTGGAAGAGACCATGAAAGTTTAATCGCTACTCTGTAAAGCTAAATAGAGCAACAGTGAAAGTGATTTTCCACATTATTAAGAGAACTACAATACATAAGTTCCCTTCTCTTATCCCAGTCTATTTGAAAAAATACACAAGATCCATTAACGAATATTGTTGCAATTCCACCTTCATGGAGGAATCCGGGCAGAAGCAGGGATTCTATTTCACAAGCGGAAGGTTTGCAAACATGTAAAGGGATCTAGAATATAGTGAGGTTTCAAGAGATCTGATTTCTTCAAGTAACAAACAGTGAAAATATAATGCTTGCATTAAGTCACGACTAATCACGAATTATCTGCTTATCCATCAAAAGTTGCATATATTTAAAGGAATAAAATTGCACAATCTCCCAAGTGCATAAATCTAGTCAAGATATTAAATTGTGCTAGGCTCTCTTTCTTAAGAAAATATTATCCAAAGCCAAATTAATAGCTACAGCTTTAGGTCTTTAATTCTCTCTTTTTAGTAATTAAGTAACTTAAAAGAAATTCATCTCTTAAAACTCTTCAAGGCTTCACAAGCTTCATAGATGAAATCCCAGATTTAATTGATGTTGATAGAAAGAATTAGACTTACAAGTCTAACAGCAACAGAAAGACTTGTCTTTCTCTTTGTTAACTTATATTGCTTGTTCTCTTATTTAGAAATTTGTTCTAATTACATTTTTTTCCTTTATCAGACATCAATAATTTGTAAATAAATTGGTCAAAGACCCTTTACCGCAAATCAGAAACAGTATGGCTTTGCCTCAAGAAACCAAGTTCACTGGAAGCTCTAGAAGTTGGCCTTTCATCCCATGCTGAAATTTCATTTCTCAAGAATCTGCCTCTGAGAAAGACCTGCACAACGTATTAATTAGAAAGGCAACAGCTGTTTTCTTATACAACGTATTACTATTTCAAATCAAACGACCTGAATAATGTATTATATCTTAAATACAGAATATGGGAAGTCTAGTGAATTAAAATCTAACATGAATCCGATTGCAATGAGAGAAGTTTGATACAAGCCTACGCTCCAACAATTCTTCAAGTTCAGTTTTCCTTTCCTTCTGGAATCTTTGCAGCAAGTCAATAAGAGCATGTCTGCCACATAGCTTTCTTATGGCCCTCTTCTCACCATTATTGCAATGATTCACCTCCAATCCATCACGAATCAGTTCAATTTGTCCACCAATTCCAGCAGGACTTTCTTCAGCAGAAGAGACACAAGAACTATTCTCCTGGCAGTTCACTTGCACCCATTCCCTTATGATCCTTACTCGTTCCCGCTCATTCTCACAAAGCCATTGTGCCTTAGAGCAGTTGTTTGAACCTGATGCATTAGAAGAATGATGCTTTGCACCACTACTTTTCCACTCACGGAAAATCTGCCTCACACGTTCTCTTTCTACTTCTCCAAGATCAACAGAATGATCCGAGATGACACTATCGTAATCCTCATGCTCCTTCTCTGAATCCAACAGGCTCTGAGAAGAAGTCCCACATTCATTTTGGATGTCACTCAATTCTAAGCTCTCACAACTATTGAGACGATCTGGTCCATCAGACGCCGTGCCACTTACAAAACCAGAACCTAAACTTTCATTACTGGCCAGTAAAGGCCTCTCGCCAAATCTTACATTAGAATGGTTCACAACACCTTCGCCCTCAAGGTCCTTCCACATTTGCAAGAGAGAAGATGTCCTAGTGCTGGCACCATCTTGCTCACCCTCCCATAGCCCATACTCTGGAGATTGTGCATCTCTAAGAATAGAAGGACGAAAAATGGAAAGATTGGGCAAACCAGCAACAGCCATTCCGCTTTAGAAATCAAAATCAACAATCTGACAACCCAATCATGCTAAACACGTCATACAGTACACATCCATATGCTCTTAACACATCCAAGAACTGTCCATTACCAGCATGCAACATCAAGTACCTGGTCTTTGATAAACAAATGTCAAAAAATTAATAATATTTTCACCTGCAAAATTCCACTTGGATAAAAATAATAAATATACACAAAGATTGAAAAGACCAATGAACTAAGAATACAAGTAATATGCAGATGCTTTCTGGGGAAAAAGAGGAAAAGTCATATAACACCCATCTTTTTCTCTGTAAAGAGAAAACTACCCACCAAAAAAAAAAAAAAAAAGAAGGCCAAATTTAAAAACCACCGAACTATTCAAAAATTGGAATCAAACAATGCGACAACACAAATCCCATCAATAAAAAC
>AP025072.1:28824171-28869003 GCA_036186865.1 Eustoma russellianum
CCCCCCCCCCCCCCCCCCCAAATCAAAACAACACATCCTCATCTATCACTCAAATCACGAAATGAAAACAAAAAGAACAAAATAAAACTTTGAACAAAATAAACATACGCATACCTAAATTCTTAACCATCAGAATCTATCACCTTTAAGGCAACAAAATAAAGGTAAAATAAATATGCATCATCCAAATCAAAAGCAAAAAAAGCATTCAAGGGAGCATTTAATTTTGCAAACAGAAACGCAGACCTTTATCTCCTTACCCTGTTTCTTGGGCTGTTATGCATCAAAATAGACCATGAGAAATGAACCCTTTAGACCCAAATCAACATTGATGCAGAATTAATTTCCAGCAACCGCTCTTCACGTGTTTATAGGCATACAAAAGAAACGGCAGCGTTTGATGGAAGTTGCACACTTGCAGATTTTTCATTTCTTTTACCGGAAATTATTGCCGTAATACCAACGGCTGACTATTAAAAGATTTGATCGAGGAAAGAGGCGTCACGTGTCAATAGTCATTTTCCTTCAACAATATCGTGAAACTTAGGACAAGTCTTGAATTCAACGGTAAGTGGGAAAGCCGTGAGGCTTGCTTAGCTAAACAATAAAGTGAAGCCACACCACTGATAAATATCCTGATATGTGATCTTGAGCTCACGACTTTGAATTATGATAAGATAAGACTGTGTATATAATAATGTAAAGCGATTCGGTTCTTTTCTAGACCATGTACAAACATGGAAGTCTGATAGATCAGGAACACTTTTTTTTATTCAACTGTTTGGTGATGGTTAATAGGGGATAGGATCCCCTCACCGCAAAGTGGTGCGGTGACGCATGACCTCGTGACACGTGGCAGCAAGGGGATGGTGAAGCTAGATGCAGGTGACCCTCATCTAGCCTCACCACCATCCCTTACTGCCACGTGTCGCGCGATCACAAAAGAAGTGAGGAAAATGGGGGTGAGGAAATCCCAACCCGGTTAATAGTCTGGTTGGTGAAAATATGACCGGACTGTTTTCTGTTTTATTTGTTCATTAACTATTCTTTGTTTTTCTTTATCAATGTTCATCGACGGTTCATACCTCATGTCTTATCAATAAAAAGAAAAGTTGCATCCAAGTACATATCATTCGAGCAAAATTACCCCGGACTTAGATGGCAAAATTAATTTGCAAGTAGGGTGTGCACAAAAATAATTTAAACAATTCTTTTCTTAAGATATTATTTTTCATTTTCACAAGTACCACATCTCTACTTTTGGAATGTGTAGTGAAGACTTTGTATAGGATAGTTGAGAGTCAAAAAAAATGTATGATGTTAACTAATGAAATAGTACCAATTTTGCAGTGTTGAAGTAATTGAAGCAAAATGTCATACATGGGTCCTCATGGCTTCTAATGTCGACTTCTAACGTCCCAGTCTTAATAAGCATTATAGATGATGTAAATTATGAGCTCAACTGCCTCTTATATTGTGTTAGGACTTACGCAATGACCCACACAATGTGTTCTCTCACAAACCAGGCTTTTAGCCTACCAGCATTGGAATACCGACGCTTTACGTGTCCCTAAAATCGAACTGATCTCTTGGAATAAATTACAACCCAAGTATTAACTGAACTGGATACCCTCGAAGTTTACGGGGTTAAATTACTAGTATTTAAGAAGGTTGTTAAGCATATGAAAAGACAGTGCAAATGGACCATTGGAAAAGGTAATGACGGTGTGTGCAGTAATTATTTGATAGGTTTAATAATGACGGTGTTTACACATTGCAGGTACATAGGAGTTCGTCTGTAATCATGATTATATTCAACTGTAAAAGTTTTAATTTGAGGATTAGGAGCGCTTATAAACTCAAACATATAAATCAGGTGAAATTACACTAACAAATTTCACTTGATGATTATTTGAGTTTATAATGATAAATGTAGGTCATGTTGAATTGTCACCATTTTTTTAATCTTATTGACACATGACTGTAGTTAAGTCTATCGCAAAAAGATATTCCTTTTAAAAAGATTAAAAAATTATATTATTTATTTTAAATTTCGCAAATACTATTTTTAAATTCAGAACAGTTCAGTATAATAATAACTGGATGTCACAATACAATAATACAAGTAAATGTTTGATGACATGACCAAATTTTATGCAAGTATAGTTAACGCTTAAAATATTTCTTTTACTCATGTAACAAAACTTGCCAACAAAATATTGGACGAAAATCTTAATAAACTGAAGGGGAAAATTTTATGCCATAGATTGGTACAGTTTATTGGTATGATATGAACATATCGTAGTCATATTTCTTCTCAAAGAACCAAAAAAACAAAAGAACAACAACTTTACCACATTATCTTAAACTTTACCGTATTGTCTTCGAGACTCTCGTCTATGGCAGGCTACGAGGAGCCGGATGTATACAACTGTACACATATGTTAGAAACATAGAAAGATTGTTTATCGATGACTCATAACGAAAATTTCGTCAAACTGTGTCGATCAAATACTACTTTCAATGCAAGAAGCACAACCAACTTAATAAGTCATTTTGCTTTATTACATTGGAAGTCATTTTGTTTTATTACATAGTCAATTTAGCTTTTTTTTTTTTTGCTTTATTCAACAAAAACACTTGCCTTACTGATATATTAAAACTGCTGCATGAATGTTCTCTTCTAGTACAAGAACAAGAAGTCAAGAAGTACAGATAGACTCTCCCATTAAAGCAATCTCCGGGTAAAAGTATATTTTTTGTTTTGGCATTTATGTCTTGATGATTTTTCTGCTATCAATTCAATCTTACATTCTTTTTGTTTAGCGTGATTAAACAACAACAATCATATCCAATATATCTCAACGACATCAAAAGTTATCGCTAATGTCTGAGGAAGATGAGAGACAGACAAATAATACATCCATCTCAAGGAATATAGAGTTTGCTTTCAGTAAGACCTCCGGCTTCATATATACCTACATAGATAGCATAATAATAAGAATATGCACTAGTGAATGAATTTTATTAAACATAAATAGAAATTTTCTGATATTAAAATAAACATAACAGTAAATATACACAAATAATTAAAAGAAAAGACCAAAACAAAAAATACAAATCTGTAGAGATTTGTTTAGCGTGATTGTCATTAGAAAAATCAGTTTGAGTTTCATATTGCTGACAATTTGTTCCATTCATTCAAACATGATTTTTGTGGCACTTTATATTTTGTGGCATTTAAAACTTGGTGATTTTGGTATCATCAATTCAATCTTACATTCATTTTGTTTTGCGTAATTGCCAAAAAAATTAAAGGTTTTTACCAACTGGAAAGGTGGCTGCTTTGTGACCTTGAGATCATGGATTCGAGCCGCGGAAACAGTCTCTTGCACAAAGTGTACAGTAAGGCTGTGTATATCAGATTGAAAAAGATCAAACCCCTCCCCAGACTCTATGTAAACGCGGAAGTCTAATGCACCGAGAACATCCTTCTCATATGAAAAATCAGTTTGAGTTTCATATTGCTGGCAATTTGTTTATTTTATTTTATTTTATTTTATTTTGTAGTTGAGCATGTTTTAGATTTAACATAAGGAGACGTTAGTATTTTAACAAAAGTGGATAGCTCCTTTCGGTATTATAACCTCTCATTATGATTGCAGTCCACGGAGATTTGTAAATTATACATCTTCTTCAACGCATGAAACTAAAAAGCTTCAAGAAATATTGGCCATTATGCAAATGGAATAAAGGTTCCTTTTTATATCTTAAATATTTATCCTTTTTCTTTATAACTTTTGTAAATAAAATCTTTCGGTGCCATTCGATCAAATGTTCAAAGTATAATATAGCTTAATCATAATATATGCTTGGTCCAGTTTAAAATATTTGATTAAATAATTTCGTGTATCATTGGAGGCAAGTTTAAACAATTATATTGTGTTTATAATAGATTTGCATTGCTTACATTGGCCAATTGTATTCACATTTTCAAATTTAAAAAAAAATAGTTACTTATTAGTTCCTTTAGTTTTTAAATCCCGTCAATTATGTTTCTATCTATGATTTATTAAAATTGTCAATAGTTTTACTTATTTTCCGTTTCGAATAGAGTCAAGCACAAAATCTTCTTTCACTTTTACAATATGACGGAATAAAACAAAATGACCTATTAAATTGGCCGCGGTTTTTATGTTGTGAAATAGCAGTTGATCAACAAGATTGACGCAATTTTCATTATGGGTCATCGGACAACAATCTCTGTGTGTTTCTAATGTTGGAAAAAGTACGTTGAAGTACCTTTCCGTGTGCTCCAAACTTATATAGAATGTATATGAGGTTGTTTGGGAGATTGGTGTGATGAGTTACAATGTTGGGAATCTTCAGTCGGACGTGGAACTCTCACGTCGACGTGAGAGTTCGACGTGGATCTGAGGCACGTCGATCTCTCAATGAGGGTTCGACGTGAGAGATCGACGTACGTCGATCGATCGACGTCAGGGTTCGACGTGCCAGCGGACAGAACCTTTCATTTTGGGTTGCAACTTTTGATCCAAGGATCATCTCCCTTCACCTATGAACGGTAAACAACTGCCATAACTGATAAAAAACTGCTGAAATGAGTTTCAAACATGGTTTTTAACACAATCCAAGGTCTATATATATGAGATCTTGCTATCTTCAACATACACAACATTTTTGCAAAAATCTATAGAATTTCAGCATTCTTCTTCTATCTTTCTCCTTTATCTTTCTCTTCTAAATCAAGTTCATTCTTCTTCTCCTAGAGCAAAGGAAAAGAAGACAGCCGTTATATCTTGGGAAGCATTAGTCTTGTTGTCTACCTTGCTCGTTGGTAGAGACTAAATTGCTTTAAGGACAGAGTCATCTTGAGACTCGTCTTGGCTTTGTTTGATTACATCTTCTTGCTTGTTTGCTACAATTTCCCAACAATCTTAAAGCAATTTACAATGGCATCCAAGCAAGCTTTGCCGGATATGTCCAAAATGGAGCCGTTCGACGGCAGGTTCTATAAGAGATGGGCAGCAAAAGTGCTGTTCTTCTTGGAAATGCTCACAGTTTCATATGTACTCAAGATGAAAGGAGTTTGCTGGGTGTGCAGAAAACCGGGACACCGAGCCGTCAACTGTAGGAAACGGAAGGGCCAACCAAGCAACCAGGCGAACCTTGTGGAGGCCAAAGGAGCAACAGACGACATCATCGCAGCAGTCGTCTTAACAGAGGTAAACCTTGTTAGTGGCACTACGGAATGGGTGGTAGACACGGGTGCTACCAGGCATATTGCTACCAGTAAAGACCTATTTTCTGAATATAAGGAAATAGGCAGTGATGAGCAAGTCTTCTTGGGAGATGCACATAGTACCCAAGTCCTCGGAAAGGGTAAGGTGCTTCTCAAGTTGACTTCTGGGAAGAAACTGGAGTTAAGCAATGTGTTGCACGTTCCTGCCATGCGTAGGAACTTGATCTCCGGAGTGCTGCTGAACAAGGCTAATATTAAACTCGTTTTAGAATCTGATAAACTTGTTTTGTCTAGGAATGGAGAGTTTATTGGTAAGGGTTTTTGTAACGGAGGGCTGCTTGTTCTTGATGCTACTTGCTACAATAATACAAATGCATCTAGTTCTGTTTATTTTGCTGAGTCTCTTGATATGTGGCATGCTAGACTAGGACATGCAAATATAGGAGCAATAAAGAAACTTAAGAATATGAATGTGATTTTTTATGATGATGATAACTTCAACAAATGTGAACATTGTGTTGAAGCGAAACATCATAAGAAACCTTTTAAGAAAGTTGATAGAGTCTCACAAAAACTTGGTCTAATCCATAGTGACTTAGGTGATTTCAAGAATCACATGAGTAAAGGTGGTAAAAGGTATTATGTTACTTTTATCGACGATTACTCTAGATACACAAAAGTGTATTTGTTAAGTCATAAGGATGAAGCCGAGTCTAAGTTCATAAGTTATAAGAACGAGGTTGAGAATCAACTAGACTTAAGAATCAAAAGGCTTAGAACAGACAGAGGTGGTGAATATATCACAGACTCTTTACAAAAGTTTTGTGAAGAGAATGGCATTATTCATGAAGTCACACCCCCGTACACACCCCAGTCAAATGGAGTAGCCGAAAGAAAAAATAGAACGTTGAAAAATATGATGAATGCCATGTTGGTTAGTTCAGGATTGCCGGACAATTTGTGGGGGGAGGCAATTTTAACAGCTTGTCATATTTTAAACAGATTATCTCATAAGAAGTTAGATAAAACTCCTTATGAGTTGTGGAAAGGCTATGCTCCCAACCTAAGTTACTTGAAAGTGTGGGGGTGTCTAGCCAAAGTTGGGATTCCTGATTTTAAGAAAAGTAAGATCGGGTCTAAGACAAGAGATTGTGTGTTCATTGGGTATGCTCAAAATAGTGCAGCATATAGATTCATGACTTTAGACAATAGTTCTATTTTGGAGTCTAAAGATGCTGAATTTTTTGAGCATATATTTCCTATGAATAAACAATCTATTGATGTGTCTAAATTTGAGACAGGTGAGTCAAGTAAATCCGTAGTTGAACAAGAGATTGATGAACCTAGACGAAGTAAGAGACAAAGAACAGAGAAGTCATTTGGAAGTGACTTCATAACAGCCTTCATTTTAGAGGATGATCCCAAAACTTACGGAGAAGCGATTAGATCGATAGATTCTAAGTTTTGGAAGGAAGCCATTGATAGTGAACTTGAATCTATACTAAGTAATAATATTTGGGAGTTAGTAGACTTGCCTAGAGGGTGTAAACCTATCAGTTGTAAGTGGGTCTTTAGGAAGAAACTAAAGGCGGATGGAACAATTGATAAGTTTAAGGCTAGGCTTGTCGCAAAAGGGTTCACACAACAAGAAGGAATTGACTTCTTTGACACCTACTCACCGGTTGCTAGGATCACTACGATTAGAGTCCTGGTAGCACTTGCCTCCATTCACAAGCTTGTTATTCACCAAATGGATGTGAAAACAGCTTTTCTAAATGGAGATTTAGAAGAGGAGATTTATATGAAACAGCCGGAGGGTATGGTTGTTAAAGGTCAAGAACACAAAGTGTGTAGGCTTAAGAAGTCTTTGTATGGTCTTAAGCAAGCACCTAAACAATGGCACGAGAAGTTTGATAACGCATTAGTGTCTAATGGTTATATAGTAAATGAAAGTGACCGTTGTGTGTATAGTAAGTTTAATGATTGTGATGGTGTCATTATTTGCCTTTATGTTGATGATATGTTGATATTTGGAACCAACATAAATGTTGTTAATGATACAAAATCGTTGTTGTCTTCTTTGTTTGATATGAAAGACATGGGGAAGGCGGACTTAATTCTTGGGCTTAAATTAATAGAGAAATGTGGGGGTTATTTACTTTCTCAAGAACATTATGTGGAGAAAATGTTGAGAAAGTTTAATCACTACGATGTAAAACCAGTGAGTACGCCTTATGACTCGCATGTTACTTTGACTAAAAATAAATGTGATAGTGTGTCACAATGTGAATATGCTAGGATAATTGGTAGTGTAATGTATTTGATGAATTGCACTAGGCCTGACATTGCATATTCTGTTAATAGGCTTGCACGATACACTCATAACCCAAATGAGAGTCATTGGTGTGCATTAAGACGTTTGTTAAAGTATCATTAGGAACAATGAATTTAGGACTCATGTTTACAGGGTCACCTGCTGTTTTAGAAGGCTATTGTGATGCTAATTGGGTGACTGATAATGATGAAATAAACTCCACAAGTGGATATGTTTTCACATTGGGTGGTGGAGCTATTTGTTGGAAATCATGTAAACAAACTTGTAGTGCAAAATCTACAATGGAGTCTGAATTTATTGCCTTAGAACTTGCTAGTACAGAAGCCGAGTGGTTAAGGAATTTACTTGTTGATATTCCTTTATGGTCTAAACCTATGCCTTCTGTATCTATTTATTGTGATTCTCAGGCTGCGATTGCACGTGCAAGGAACAAGATATACAATGGGAAGAGCCGGCACATCCGTTTAAGGCACAACATTGTGCGCGAGTTGATTAGTTCAGGGGTGGTAAACTTGGAGTTTGTAAGAACCAATTTTAACCTTGCAGACCACTTAACTAAAGGACTAAACAAGAAGTTAGTCTACGAAACATCGAGGGGGATGGGACTTATTCCATCTGTAGAGAATTCTTCGTGATGGGAACCCAACCCACTATTAGTAGAGATCCTACGAACGGGGTTCAATGTGGTAAGAACAAGTCATGAAAGAATTCTATGTTGCACTATCTAAGTGTCCCTCCCTATGGTGTTGTTGTTGATAGTGCTCACTGTAATGACTTGAGGGTGAGATTTTAAGAATCTCTTAATGAAAAATTCATAGCCATATTGTTTGGTGGTGTGAACAGTGCACATTTGATGAATTTCACCTATGTAAGCTTGGAAGTGGTGCCGCTTCCTGTGAGAGCCTGGAAAACTCTCTAGAGAGTTTATGAATCCTGAGATAGGTGCATGACCGATATCGCACCAAAACCGCGAACTTGGAGAAGTAGATAATGATATGTCTTCTTGTTGTTCATATAAACAATAGTGGAGTAAGATTCAAGACGAAGTTCATCTTACTTCCGTTTATATAACTCAAGTTGTACTACCGGCGATTCAAGACCACAAGTCATCGTATCCGTTATGTGTCATTATCTTCGATTGATAATGGAGAGGTTAGTTGTTTAACGTTCGGAAGTTGTCTTTATATAAGTTTGGATCATGTGGGGGATTGTTGGAAAAAGTACGTTGAAGTACCTTTCCGTGTGCTCCAAACTTATATAGAATGTATATGAGGTTGTTTGGGAGATTGGTGTGATGAGTTGCAATGTTGGGAATCTTCAGTCGGACGTGGAACTCTCACGTAGATCGATCAACGTACGTCGATCGATCGACGTGAGAGTTCGACGTGGATCTGAGGCACGTCGATCTCTCAATGAGGGTTCGACGTGAGAGATCGACGTACGTCGATCGATCGACGTCAGGGTTCGACGTGCCAGCAGACAGAACCTTTCATTTTGGGTTGCAACTTTTGATCCAAGGATCATCTCCCTTCACCTATGAACTGTAAACAACTGCCATAACTGATAGAAAAACTGCTGAAATGATTTTCAAACATGGTTTTTAACACAATCCAAGGTCTATATATATGAGATCTTGTTATCTTCAACATACACAACATTTTTGCAAAAATCTATAGAATTTCAGCATTCTTCTTCTATCTTTCTCCTTTATCTTTCTCTTCTAAATCAAGTTCATTCTTCTTCTCCTAGAGCAAAGGAAAAGAAGACAGCCGTTATATCTTGGGAAGCATTAGTCTTGTTGTCTACCTTGCTCGTTGGTAGAGACTAAATTGATTTAAGGACAGAGTCATCTTGAGACTCGTCTCGGCTTTGTTTGATTACATCTTCTTGCTTGTTTGCTACAATTTCCCAACATCTAACACATGTGTATGGTTACGTTCATTCGACTCTTACACCCTGCCATAGGCAGGAACCTCTAAGACAATGAGGTAATGTTGTTATCAATCGTTTTACTTATTTTTATCAAAGACGTAACATCTACAACTATTATTTCTTTTTCAGCAATAAATATCTATGCTTTAACTTAAATACAAATGTACGTTAAAATCTTCGCTTCGTATTGACGAAATGCCTCAACAAATCTTTTAATTTAAAATATGCCTAAAGCCGAAAGCTAATAATGGCCTTTGGTGGTCTCTGATCATTTTCAAATTCTTCCCCAGCCTCCCATGTTAAAGACGATGGAGCTTTATCTCCATTTGCCTTTATAATAACAGTCAGAAATAAATTGTTTAATATTCGTTGTCTCTTGGACATCCAACATGGGGGCTTATATGAAGGAAACTAAAAGATGAAGGCAGCATTGACCACAACTTTTGAACATGGGAGATGTCTTTGATATTCCGTACCTAATCCATCAAAATGTCTATCGAGAAGTGTGTTGATAAGTGATGATGATGAGTTTGAAATGTTTCCTAGCGTTTGTCTAATGTTGCTGTACATCACTTCAGATCTATTCGTCGTCCACTCATTAACCTTTACGTCTTTCTGTTAGCCATTTTTTATTCAGTCTTACAGTCTTTTTTGTTGTCACGTATCATCCGGTCTTTTATCACCATTTTTTACCATGGGAAATCTAGACCGATTGCACATTGTCCATGCATTATTGCTTTGTAGTTTGTAGTTGATGAGCTAAGAATTTGGATCGTGCATGGTTGATGGAAACATGTTCCAGTTGTCTATTGTCCCAGTTAGAATGGATGTGGTTACGAGATGGGTTGACACATTAATAATGTTCGAATAGCAATGAACATGTGATGGATAGATCTTTTATTTATATTTTTTGGTTACAAGTATTTTAAGTTTTGATATCTATTTAGATATGAACCTCATCTAAGTTGCACTTAAAACTCACTTGATACAGCATCTTGCAAATCAATAGATGTGCTCCAATGATCAACGGGTCATATAAGAGAATCCACAGAATGTTAAGAGTACCCGTTATTAATTCATGTCCCAAAAATGGAAAATTTCCGATTAGATACCTTTATCTTAAGAAACTTTTGAGCTACTAAGATCGAACTCAAACTCCCTAGATCATTCATCTCAAACTCCGTGTACAAATTCTTCATGAGTCGCTCAATTTTTTATTTATTAATCCTTGCATGATCATATCGTCCACATATATGATCAAACAGGTAATGACATTTCTGTTTTTCTTAAAAAAACAAAATATGATTATCATTGCCCTGCCTGCATCATTATGTTTCATTGCCATCATAAATCTCCCATACAATGCACGAGGAGACTGTTTCAGTCCATAGAAAGCTTTTCTTAGTTTGCATACCTCATTTTTTTTTAAAAAACTCACTGGAAAACATTGATGGTGCTTCTGTAACACTTTCTCCTTCAGTTCTCCATGTAAGAAAGCAATTTTGACGTCAAACTAGTAGTTGTTTTGGGAACAGTACCCCGATAGTATCAATCTTTACCATCAGAGAGAGAGAGAGAGTCTCTCAGTAGTTGATGATGTATGTCTATGTATATCTCTTGGCCACCAGCCTTGCTTTGTACCTTGCAATGGTGCCATTTGCCTTATATTTAATAGTAAAATCCAGTTTCATCCAACTGTCTTCTTTACTTTATGGTAACACACATTTTTCTTTTGTTGCATTCTTTATTAAGTCATCCATATCTATTTTTATGGTCTTTCTCCATTTAGATATCTCGCTTGCTTCATGTATTATTTTGATAATATATTCTGAGAGAATAGTTGTCAAGAAAAAGCACGTGCACTATCAGTGAGTCTCATCCTGATTGTGTTTATTGGATACATGGAGTTTCCAAACACATGTTCGGATGAGTATCAATCAGGGGATACTCCTCTATTACTCTTTGAAGGTAAGCTAAACATATGTTGTGTGTATGTACTCTTAGCATTAGTAGCACCAGTGGTGTTGATATCATATGCGCCCTCATCAGAGTGTGAGTCACTCACCTCTTATCTAACATCTGGAAAAGGTGAGGTGGTGGAGATGGTTCATCGACCTTGCCTAAATTTTTAGAGGAAGACTCGGTGGCTCTATCTACCTGCTCTTGTGGAGCAGACTCCAGGCATGTTTAGTTGTTTAAGCAATCTAGTTATTCACTTATCGTCTCCCTTTGAACCTTAGGCTAATGGGTAAAAAAATATTCAAATTCAAAAAAATGTGCAGTCCATGGTGACATAGACCTGACGAGTGACAGGGTTATAGCATTAATACCCTTTTCATGTGTGGCATAGCCAACAAAAGCATTTCTTTGCACATAGATCAAGCTTAGAGCATTCATTTTTAGAAATGTGTATAAATACTGAACACCCAAAGATCCGAGGTGGAAGGGTTAGAATAGATGAAATGATGATTTGAGTAGCCACGGTTTATATCGAAGTTTTATGATTAAAGATTTTTGTGGTTAGACGATTTATGAGGTAAGTGGAGGTTCCTATAGTTTCAGGCCAAAAGTTGTGTGGAACTTGAGATTCAACCATCATAGCACGAACCATCTCAAGAAGTATTCGATTTTTTCGTTCTACTATTCTATTTTGTCGGAATGTGTCTGGACACGAGGTTTAATAGATCAAACTGTGGTTTTTTGAAAAAGACTTTCATGGGCTGGTTGACAAACTCTCTAGTCAGAAGGGAGAATTTGTATTTTGGTGTTAAATTAAGTCAAAATCATTTGAAAAAAATGGAAAAATTTCTATGACACTTTATACTTATTTTTCAGGAAATATATCCATGTCATCGAGAGAAATCATCTACAAATAATGCAAAATATCGAAATCGACTAGGATTAGAGACGCCGGCTGGTCCCATACATCAGAATATATTAAGGAGAAAATCGAGCTGACTCGTGTGTTATTTGGTCAGACATAGTTATATGACTTTTAGCACGAATGTATATTTTACATGTCATATGAGTGGAATCATTTGTAAAAAGACTAAAACAAAAGAGTTTGAGATACCCAAAAGACGGATAACTCAAACGTATGTGCCATAACCAAAGTTACCGGTTGACCGTGTGGTGAGCAAGCATTACATGTCCTTTGTGAGTCACCTCATCAACATATCTCCTAATGATCTCTTCCTTGAGAATGTCCTCCAATAGACAAAAATTGAGATACATCAGCACTACACAATTTAATTTTCTTTGTTACTTGACTAATGGAGAGTAACTTGGATGCCAATGTTGGAATATAAAGACAATTATTTAACTTCATATACGTAGAAAAAGTAATAGGATTTTCTCATCGAATATCTATCAACTCTCTACTATTTGTTTCATATAGGATTTCAAGTGCAGAAAGGTGTAGAAAGTCCTTTGGATCATAAGTCATCGTGTTTGTGACTTCACACTCAAAGTTTCATTCCTTAGATTCAACTGAATTTTTTGTGAGTGTAGAGTTGATTCGATGGGCTTTGAGCAAATATACAATATCTAAAACTTCTGGGTCAAATCCACAAAATCTGCAAACATTCAGGGCATATTTGTAAAATTTGAAACTTCGGACGTAAATGTCCAGATTCAATTTTTTTTTTTTGGGCAAAACTGCAGAATCTGAAAATTTTCTGAAAAATCTACAGATTATAAAAGATTTGGGGGCAAATTTGCAAAATCAAAAAAAATGAATGGCGAAATTTCAGAACCCAAAAGGTTTGAGTTGCGATTTAATCCTCCAACAAAGTACTATGTAAATTAACATTGAGACCATTTCTGCATATACAACAACAACATTACCCTATTATTTTAGAGGCTGCCGCCTATGACGGGTATGGAAGCATCGGATGTACGCAACCATACTCATGTGTTAGAAACACACAGAGGTTGTTTCTCGATGACCCATAATGATGCGTCAAGTCGTGTCGATCAACTGCTACTTCACATATTGTGAAGCGCATCCACTTTAGTAAAATTTTGCTTTATTCCATCATATTCCAAAGTTAAGAAAGAATATGTCATTGATTCTATTGGAAATGAAAACATGACCATTTGTGTATATAAAAATGCAATATATCATTTCATCACTCCCCTTAATTACATTGAGAAACCAAAAAACTTATAAAAGAAGTTAAACAAGAAAGGAGATTACAATGAGAAAACCCAAACAAGATGAAAAAATTAATTTGACAAGATGATAAATCAACAAAAATAAATAAATAGAATTGTTACAAATGATTTAACAGCATGCGTCACAACTGAAGGTTACAGATCTACATCACAAGGTGTCCTTTCAAACATCCTCGACGAAGAAAAATGTAACACAGTTGGAGCACACAAGAGCCTTAGAGTACGATGACTTGATTTCCAAACTCCAACCTTAAACCTTATTTTTGCCTTCAAACGAACTTCTAATTCAACTTCACCTGATGATTTCTCTGTCCTCAAGTCCTTAGCCACCCAAGGAAACAATTCCACATCCTTAGCAGCAAAATTTAACCCTAAATGCGTCACATTTCTATGAGGTTGATAGAATGGTTGTATAGATATCCATGCCAATGTCTCATCGTCATACGACACCGTCGCGTCGACTTTGTCGTAGTAGATGGAGACCTTTCTATTGGGATTATATGCTCTTAGCTGAAAGTTCAATGTAGCATTGAGATGATCATGGCTTAAGTGGTAGTTCTGAATAGAACCTGATTCAATAGTGTATACTAATCGACGCGGTCTTACCGATACCCAGACGATTAATATTGCTACACCAACTAGGATAATCAAGCCTAGCATGACCATAGCTATGATTCTAGCTAGTTTAGACCTTCTTGGCCTGGTACCAATTTGAGGGGCTACTAGATTTGCCATGGAAGTTGAAATATTGCACTATTTCAATGAAGGGCTTGAGAATGAAATCTTGGGTTCTTCCTTATATATAAAAAAGACTTAGAATGATGCATGAGTTGGAACTTTCTTTTCTTCATATTGGAGTAGCATTTTGCATGAGGGGTGACATTATGAGCTGGTTTTTCTTTCTGCCATTTACTTTTATTAATCATTTTTTTGCAAATGAATATGCTTATCTTGCAGGGTTAGAAAAGTTAAATTCGCGTGTTCTTTGGATCAAAACATGGTCCAATGTCTTAGGGGATTCTTGCTTTGATATCAAGGTATTTTAAGACAATTAAAGGTTGCTTTCTTTCTGGTGGCCAATAATGGATTTCGAACTCATAAATATTTCATCGTAGGTCACCACAAAAAGAATTTCGTTTACCGACGAAAAATTCACCGACGAACCATGGTTCGTCGGTGTTGCGTCGGTAATAGCGACGACTCTGCGACAAAAATAATGTAGTCGCTAATTGCGACGAAAGTACGATGAAATTCGTTGTCGCTAAAAGAAAAATAGTCAGTCAGGTGAATTACGTCGGTGATTTGTCGGTGTTTCGTCGCTATTCTGCGTGTTTTTGGTCGTCGCTATTTAGTTCATAACGCTTCGTCGCTATGTCGTCGCAAATGTGTCGCTAAAAGTAAAAATAAATTCGTCGTTCACTAAGTTCTTGGAGTTGTGCTATCGTCGTTTTTTTGTCAATGAAACCCGTATGTGGCAAATGTTTTGAATTACTTTCCGTTCGTAATTCGGTTTGTCGTTGTGTCGTCGCAGATACATCGAGAATTAAACACGTGTATTGATTAAGGAAAAAGAAAGCGGTAATTGGGAAAAATACTCATTCATTTAATAATAAGAAGTTACATTATCAAACGAAAAAATAAAAAAAAATCTAAAAAGAGATGCGGAGATGGGCCGTTCACTCTTCGTCATCGGACGAAAGAGTGGCCGCGACATTCTCCGCAAACTCTTTGAGAAGGCGCTTGAGCTTGTAGTATCTAAATTTCATCTTCCGCAGCCTTCTAGTCATGTAGTGCAGTTGCCGCGACTGCTGATGCATGTTTGCCATCAGCATACGGAAGTCGGCGTCCTGCACCGGCATTTGTTCTTGATCATCCTGATGCGGCGGTGGGCCATAGACAGATACAGAACCCTCTCGCTCAACCGATGGTGGTTGAGGAGGAGGCCCTTCTGGAGGGGCACTGTTTGCCCGTCCACCACGCCTTGGGGTTCTTTTAAAACGACGCGGCATATTTTGATTATTTATAACGTTCTATGTGTGTACGTATGTATAACGGCGGATGTTTGGGGTATAAATAGTAAAATAAGCGACGACATAGCGACGACATAGCGACGCATTTGTCAACCATTGGAAATGTGCAGTGATGACCGTTGGGAATGTGCAGTGATGACCTTTCGGATGTTATAGCGACGACGTAGCGACGAATTAGCGACGTATGTTTATCGTACGATGCAACCGTTGGGAACTGAACTGACACTGCCGAATAGCGACAACTTGGCGACGGAATAGCGACGAAACGCGTCGAATAATGTGAAGAGACGTTTTCCGTCGCTGTGCCGTCGGTAAAGCGTCGGTAAATTCAAAAAAAAAACCCGCGAAACCCGTTCGAAACACGTGTTATAATTATTAAGAAAACAAATACGATATTAAAAAACAAACTTCATTAATATAAAATTAAAAATTAAAAATTACAAAATATAATAAGAAATATTTAAAAAAAGCTAAATAGCGAAGAGTAGCCACTCACTGTTCGTCATCCGAACAGAGAGAAGCTATACTCTCCGCACACGCCTTCAGTTGGCGTCTCAACTGTGCAGATTTGGATTTAATCTGCATCTGCCTTTTATCTATGTAGTCGAGACGCTCTTCCTGAACCGTGATATGCGCCCTCATCTCATCTAACATTTTCCACAGATCTCGTACTTCTATTTGGAGTTCGACAATTTGTCGATCCCGGCGAGGCTCAGAGGGCTCTGGTGGGGGAGGAGGTGGGGGAGGAACAGTTGAAGAAGAAGGCACTTCAGTTGGCGGTGTTGCCGCCCTACCACCACGTCCACCACGTCGTGCTTGCGGTTTAGTACGAACCATTTTGGATTATAAAATAGTTGTTTTATATGTTGTTGTGGGCACACGCTGATCCACTGTCTATATAGTGAAATCAGCGACGACATAGCGACGAATTAGCGACGCAAAACATCGTAAGTTGTAAGCATGGGGAACTGGACGGACTGTCTTTTACCGACGACGTACCGACGACTTAGCGACGAAACACGTCGTACGGAATGAAGAGACGTTTTGCGTCGCAATGTAATCGGTACTTCGTCGGTAAAAGCATATCAAACGACGTGTTTCGTCGCTGGTCGTCGGTACGTCGTCGGTATATGTGTTTGTTTGTCTCCGGGATTTGTGTTTCTTGTTCGTCGATGTTCGTCGCTAAGTCGTCGGTATATGTGTTTGTTTGTCTCCGGGATTTGTGTTTCTTGTTCGTCGCCGTTCGTCGCTAAGTCGCCGGTATTGTGTGCTGGGAACGATAAAACCATTGTCTTTCTTCTTCTCTTCTTCTCTTCTCCCATTCTTCTCTCATTTCAAACACATCAATCATCAATTTTGAACGAAAATACAGAAGTGTGGAATTTTGATTTTTTCTACACACGAAAAAAGATAGCTGCTGTTAGTTTCAAGGTGTAGCGAGAAAATGGATCCGAGGAGAAGCGATAGAAAGTGGATGTACCAGAGAGTAAACAACGGGGAGTGGTGTTTTAGATTTGTTGAAGGTCTCGAAGAATTTATTGATTTTGCGACGAGTAATGAAAGTGGAACGCAGATTAGATGTCCGTGCAAGAAATGCAAGAACCGTAAATATAAGGATCCGGGTGACGTGAGGGTTCACATATTGAAACAAGGTTTCGTCCACAATTACCATACATGGTACTGTCACGGCGAATATGAGGGGGCGTCTACATCTGCAACTGTACACGTCGAAGGGGGACCCGGTCAGGTTAATGCCGAAGAAATAGGCGAGGGATCTCACAACCCATACATGCAGATGGTGACAGACGCAGCCGCTGGCGCATTTACCGGAGAGCAGTTGTTACAAATGCAGGATCCGGATGAACAGCCGCGTACATTCGTGGAGGAAGATCCGAACCCTCAGGCGAGACAGTTTTTTGAGATGCTGAACGCCGCCAACACGCCGCTGTATCCTGGTTGCGGTAGTCACACACAGATGTCCATGATCGGTCGGATGACGAGCATGAAGACGGAACACCGCATGACGGAGAGATTGTACGATGGGATGTGTCAGCTGATGAGGGAATCTCTTCCTGAAGGGAACACAATGGTCGACAGTTTTTATTCGACGAAGAAACAGCTGCAGGCGTTGGGACTGCCGGTTCAGAAAATCGATTGTTGTTCAGAGGGGTGCATCATATACTGGGGCATCAACGAGGATAAAGACATGTGCAGGGTCTGTGGGACAAGCAGGTGGAGAACGAACAAAAGAAACCGGAACATGCCAAGAAAACAATTTTACTATTTACCTCTCGCCCCTAGACTGCAGAGGCTATACGCATCCGGTGCCACAGCTAGCCAGATGAGGTGGCACGCAGAGCACTACACGAAAGACGGTGAGATGTGCCATCCATCTGACGGCGAAGCTTGGAGGATGTTCGATGCGACGCATCCGGGTTTTTCGTCGGAGACAAGGAACGTTAGGTTGGGTTTATGCACCGACGGGTTCAACCCGTTTGGACAGTCGGGAGAGCAGTATTCGTCGTGGCCTGTAATCGTGACGCCGTACAATCTACCGCCTTGGATGTGCATGAAGAAGCCTTACATGTTCTTGACTGTGATCGCACCAGGTCCTAGGAATCCGAAACAGAAGATCGACCTATACCTGCAGCCGTTGATACAGGAGCTGAAGTGGTTATGGGAGTTTGGCGTGGAGACGTTCGATGTATCGACTAAACAAAACTTCCAGCTACGCGCCGCGCTGATGTGGACGATCAGTGACTTCCCGGCTTATTCTATGTTGTCGGGATGGAGCACAGCGGGGAAATACGCTTGCCCTTGCTGCATGAAGCAAGCGAAGACGATGTCCTTGAAACATGGACGTAAGATAAGCTGGTTCGACAGCCATAGGAAGTTCCTGCCCAGACGTCATTCGTATAGAAGGAACGTGACGGCGTTCATGCCTGGCATTGTCGTTAAGGACACAAAGCCCGAGCTCCTCACGGGTGCAGAGGTGCTGCAGGAGATAGACAGTTGTGGATTCGTGGGGGTCGCTGATGATCCGGACGGCAGTCACAACGCAGACCTGGCTCGTTACTGTATCGGGTGGAAGAAGAGAAGCATATTCTGGGAGCTTCCGTACTGGAAGAGCAATATGATCCGACATAACCTGGATGTCATGCATATTGAGAAGAACGTGTTTGACAACATTTTCAATACAGTGCTGAATGTGCCAGGAAAAACAAAAGACAATTCGAAGGCACGACTTGATATGCGCGACCTCAACATGCGACCGGAGCTGCATCCCGTTGGCACATCATACATGCCGAAGTCCTCGTACACGCTGAATGCGGAGCAGGTCAGTGCGTTGTTATCGTGGCTAGGGACGGCTAGATTTCCTGATGGCCATGTTTCGAACCTGTCGAAGAACATCGACGTGAATAAACGCGGTTTGCACGGGATGAAGAGCCACGACTGTCACGTGTTCATGCAACGGTTGATGCCCATTGCATTCTGCGAGCTGCTTCCAACCAATGTATGGGAAGCAATTACCGAGATGAGTCTGTTCTTCAGATGTCTTACAGCCACGAGACTCAGGGCGGATGATATGTCAAGGCTGGAGGGCGAAATCCCAGTGATCATATGCAAGCTGGAAACTATATTCCCTCCGGCCTTCTTTGATTCAATGGAACACCTGCCAGTTCATCTACCATACGAGGCACGTGTTGGTGGTCCTGTTCAGTACAGGTGGATGTATCCGTTCGAGAGGTACTTTTTTTTATGTGCATGACATTCTTATGTGTCTAAGCGATATGCATTTGAACATATATTCACTATATGAACAGATATCTCAGGCATTTGAAGCTGAACATCAAGAACAAGGCGAAAGTCGAGGCCTCTATGTGTAATGCCTATCTGACGGAGGAAGCATCGGCCTTCGTGTCTCATTACTTCGAGCCAGATGTCCCGTCGAGGTGCAGAGATGTTTCCCGGAACGACGACGGCATTTCCAGATCCGGTGTCCTCCCAATATTCACACATCCGATCAGATTTCACGGACAGGGAAAGGAAATGATATTGGGGGACAGCGAGCTGAAGATTGCTCATTCTTATGTTCTGCGCAACTGCCGTCAAGTCGACCGTTTCCAGAGGTATAAACGATTTCCCATTTTATTTTGTAAATATCTTGCGATACTCTATCCATTATGTTACAAAGATATACAGGGTACTCATTCGTAATTTGCTTCAGCTTGTTCATTGATTTATTGCAACACCGTTCACCGGGTATAACGAGCGATGCAATAAACAATGAGTTAGATTCCAAGTTTGCTGATTGGTTCAGGTGGCATGTAAGTTTAGTATTTGCCTGTTACGTGTACGATATGTGATACACATTTATTGCCCCGTTGATGTATACTTACTTGTCCTTTTACAGGCGAGCAAAGGTCATCTGGCTGACGATGAGTACGGTTACATTCTGACGCCAGTAGCCGAGGGTCCATTGAACAGAGTCACGCGACACGACATGTGTTTTGTCAACGGGTATAGATTCCACACAGTCTCACATGCCAGCCGAAAATCGTCGGAGAACAGCGGAGTGTGTGTCAAGCGTTATGATAATAGCCCGGACGAGGATGACTTCTACGGCTACCTTACTGACATCATTAAGCTCGAATATCCCGCATTGCCTATAAAGCGGGTGGTCCTATTCAAGTGCGAATGGTACGATCCAACTCGAGAAGGTTATCGCGTTGGCACAAAGGTCCACGACAAATATAAGTTGGTAGACATACACCAAGGGCGACGGTACAGAAAATACGATCCATACGTTTTGGCTAGTCAAGCATCCCAGGTGTACTATCTATCGTATCCAACAACGAGGATGAATGCAAGCTCAAAAGACTGGCGAGCCGTGTGCAAAGTGAAATCGAGCAAGTTTGATGTGAGTATACAGACAGTTTCAGATGGTATGGACGCCGCATTTCAAGAAGAAAACCCGTCCGTTCTAGATACGACACATGTTCAACTGCACGACCTCCCTCTAAATGACCCCAACGGCGGTTTCGTCGAAATTCATCTCAACATACAACCGCCTGACAATATTGAAGACGTAGTCGAAGACGAATACGAGGATGAAGAGGACGACGAGCATGTAGATGAAGATGAAGATGAAGATGAAGATGAAGATGAAGATGCGTATGAGGATGCAGATGACCAGGAAGACGAGCATTAGCCAAAATTTTTTATGTACCTCTTTATATGAAAGTGTGTATGTGTTGATGTACTTATATTCATGTATATACTACTTTATATTTTGTATTTTTTTTCAAAAATTATAACACCGGCGAGTTACCGACGAAATGTTGCGTCGCTAAATTTGAAATAACGACGACACATGAAAAATAGCGACGAAACTAAATAGCGACGAACGTTCGTCGCTAGGTCGTCGCAAATTAACGCAGATAAGCTGAACTCCCCCTCTTTCTTCCCCATTTTTCCCCTCCCCTCGGCGAAACCTCCCTCCCCCAACCGGCGAAGCCTCCCTCCCTCCCCCGGCGAAAGCTCCCTCCCGCGGCGAAGTTCTCCGTTCACCTCCCTTCTTCGGTTAGTTTCTCTTCCTATTTCGTTTTTTTTATTTTAATTAGTTATGTTGTTTTTAATTTTTTTAATGTCTTGTGGGGTGGTGGTGCTGGGTGTGGGCTGGGCGGTGGTGCGGGGTGCGGGCTGGGTGGCGGGACTGGGTGGTGCTGGGCGGTGGGTGCTGGGGCTGGGTGCGGGTGCGGGGCTGGGTGTGGGTGGGCGGTGGGTGCGGGGCTGGGTGTGGGTGGGCAGTGGGTGCTGGGGCTGGGTGTGGGTGCGGGGCTGGGTGGTGCTGGGGCTGGGTGGTGCTGGGGCTAGGTGGGCGGTGCTGGGGCTGGGTGGTGTTGGGCAGTGGGTGCGGGGCTGGGTGTGGGTGGGCGGTGGGTGCTGGGGCTGGGTGTGGGTGCGGGGCTGGGTGGTGCTGGGGCTGGGTGGTGCTGGGGCTAGGTGGGTGGGTGCAGGGCTGGGAGTGGGTGGCTGTGGTATATATATGTATATGTGTATAGAATTATGTATGTATATATATGTATATGGTATATATATGTATATGGTATATATGTATGCAGTATATATATGTATATACGGTATATATAGTGTATATATCTATATATGGGTATACATGTATATGGTATATATATGTATATACGGTATATATATATATATATATGTATTTATGGATTTTGTAGTTAATTTTCGTATTTGGGTATATAATTATATATATAAGTTAATTTCGTATTTACATATAAATATATGTAAAATTATTAGAAAATGTTTTTTTGGGTAGAATTATGTATGTATATATATTTTTCGTATTTAAATATATTTATAATTATATAATCTATTTTGGTATATATATGTATATACGGGTATATATATATATATATATATATATATATATATATATATATATATATATATGCATATACGGGTATATATATGTATATACGGGTATATATATGTATATGGTATATATATGTATATACCGGTATATGTATATGGTATATATATGTATATGTATGTATATGTATGTATATGTATTTAATAGATTTGTAAATGTATGTATATGTATATGTATATGTATATGTATGTATATGTTTTTAATACATATATACACGCACATATACATATATACGGTACACGCACATATACATATATACGGTATATGTATGTATATGTTTTTAATACATATATACACGCACAAATACATATATACGGTACATATATACGGTACATATATTTAATTTCGTATTTAAATATAGTTAAATTTGTAAAAACTGTTTTTAATAGATTTGTAATATATATTTTGTAATTTTTGTATATAAATATATGTAAAATTATTAGAAACTGTTTTTTTTGGTAGAATTATGTATGTATATATATTTTTCCTATTTAAATATATTTATAATTATATAATCTATTTTTGGTACATATATGTATATGGTATATGATTTACGGTACTTATATATGCACCAATATTGTTGTTAAGGTTGAATTAGTTGAAATGTGGTGTGCTTGGCCAATGAATGATGCATGTACAAACTGTTTTGTAAGAGGTTTGCATATGATTTTCGGTATGATTTGCATTTGTCTTTGGAGAGGCCATTAAGGCTGGGAAACTTCCGTTTAAAAATTATTAATAAGTTCCTCTCAGATCTGATGGCTAGTGACGGTTTACCGACGAGATCCACATACCCACCATCTACACAGGACCTTCAAGGAGAGTTCGATGCGTTCATTCATCAGCATGATACGTATGCCTCGGTTTCGACCGTCGCTCTGGCTGCGGACTCAGACCTTTTACGGTCTGCCGACATGTCCGCACCTCCCAGACATACGACGCCACCCACACCCAGCGTTTCAGCACCGCATCCGGCGTCTGATGCGGCATCGGACCAGGGTGTTATATCAGGGCGTCGTCCCCTCCCTTGGTCAAATGATACCCATACGTAAGTAATGATTAATTTATTTAACATGTTTTCAAATATATTTCACGCGTTATTTTTTCCTAACAACTTAAACTCTTTCAGCTTTGGATCGGACAATGGCGCGCTTTCCGGTTGCATCACCCGGTCCTTCCACCTGAGGCTTGACCCATCTGGATATACCTGGGGCCGTGTCACCCCGGAGACACGTAGGTTCTACTGGGATGAGTTTCAGGTATTCAAATTTGATAAATTTCACTTTTTGATGCGTAATCAATCATTACTTTTCTAACCACACTTTTATTATTCCTCCGTATGATAATTGCAGAAGTCGTACAGCTGGCCAGCCGACATCGCCCGCGACGTGGAGCAGGCCTGGCGGCATAGGGCCGCCAAACGCTACGGGGACTTCGTCAACTCCCTCAAGACCAAGTCGGAGCGTGACCCCACGTGGATAAGGCCTGCCTACGTATCCGAGGCCGTCTGGGCGGCGTGGGTAGAAGGGTGGAGGGACCCTGCTTACCAAGCCCGCAGCGCCCGGAACGCGGCGAACCGGCGCAGCGGCAACGTACATGGCCCAGCACCTGCCACACACTCAGGTGGTTCGGTTTCCCACGCCACCACGATGCGTTCTATGGTGAGTATTTTAATATTGGATTATAACGACCTTCATTGATTTCATTGGATTATTTACATTCATCGACTTAAGTGGATTATTTACATTCAGTTAGTTAAGTGGATTATCTATATTCATTGATTACTTATGTTGCGCTGTTGTTTTTTTGGTATTCGTATATGGTTACTTTAAGTGGTACATGTGATTTGACTTGGGAGAGGCCTTTAAAGCCGGGATACCTCCGATAAACGAATAGGTCATGCCGAAATTTTTAAAAATTCTGCATATCACTAACTTATTTTATTTCATTCTTTCAGCATAGGAGACGGGGGAGTGGCCAGCCTCCTACGATCTCTTCTACAAGACGCATCGGAAGAGAGCCTCCGACGGAACGGAGGACTGGATCACGACGAAGGCCCGCGACATCAGTGTAAGTAGACTACGATATCATTTGTTTTTTTCCTTAGTTTGTTTTATTGCTAAACCATAACAATTCATATTCTCATTTCAGGACGAGTACAACAGATTACTCGCAGATAGGGGCGAACAGGCCGACAAGAACCGCGCTTATTGGGATGCGGTTCGGACCGTCGGCCCTCAGAATAAGAAGAAGAAGGAGGTGTACGGGGTTGGATCAGCAGCGCCGCGATTCTTTTCCGAAGTTCTGCATCCAGGTGCTTCCTCTGAGGCCAGCACCTCCGCGCCTTCTGCGACGCCAGAGGATATTTCGCGCCTGGAAGCAGATAATGCGGCGCTGCAGCGTGAGATAGAGTCCATCAGGACGAGGCAAGAGGAGAGTTTACAGGCACTGCAGTCGCAGCAGCAGGCGATGCAGCAGGCGCTTCAGCATGCGTTTGAGCAGGCGCAGCATCAGACGATGCAGGTGCAGCAGGCAACGAACCAGCAAATCTTCCAGCTGTCGCAGGTCGTCATGACTTTCATTTCCAACTCCTCGCAGCCTCAGCCTCAGCCTCAGCCCCGCCCTCCTGATGGTCACTCTTCTCCGCATGATCCCCCTCCATCTTCCTCTTCATAGTTTTTTATTTTTTCATTGTTTGTACAGTCTATTTCATTTGTTGTATTGACATTTTGTTTGTACTTTTATATATTCTATCTGACAATTTTACGGATTCTATTTCGTTTGTGTTGTTTAATTATACGAACTTGAATGCGCAAATACCGTATTACTGTATAATATTTGTACAAATGATTTAATATACAAAATAAAATATATTATAGAAATTAAATAATAATAATAAAAACTTTTTAATTAATAATGTATTAATATTATTAATAAATCAAAAAAAATTTAAAATTTAATATTAAATAATGTATTTAAAATAATTATTAGTAAATTTAATATTTTTAAAAATAACAAATACCGACGAACCGGTGACGAAATTGGTCTGTCGCAGATCGGAAATAAAAAAACAAAAATTTAAAATTAGCGACGAAAAGACATATTAACGACGACATTTTGCGACGAAATAAAACGGAAACAAAAAATAAAAAAATAATAAATAGCGACGGTAAAACATATACCGACGAAATTCTGCGACGAAATTCTTTGTCGCAGAACATTAATAAAAAAATAAAAAATACGAAATAGCGACGAAATAATTTACCGACGAAACAGCGACAACAGAATAAAGGTCGCAGACCTGACATTTTCTCGTCGCAGTTTTGCGACGATACACCGACGCAATTTTTTTCGTCGCAATACAGCGACGCATTTCCGACGAAATTTGCTTTGCGACAAGCCGTATAACGACCTTCATTTTTCGTCGCTATTTCGTCGCTATATGCCTGTAGCGACGAAATAGCGACGTATTTTGTCTGTCGCTATAGGCTTTTGTTTTTGTGGTGGGTGTTGTTTGGTTGGGGGTTTGGAATAAGGAATGGGTTTAGATTTGAGGTTGTTTGTTTCGGAAAATGGGGGTATGAGTTTCATTTCGATATCTTTTGATATACTAGCTCCTTTATCTATCAATATAGGGGAATGAGAGGGAATGAGGGTATGGCCGGTCGACACCGCCGCCCGCCGGTCCGCCGTCGCCCGCCGGACACTATTACGAGCGGTCAAATATTTCCAGTCATTTTTCCGACCGTCCACATTCGGTACCCATTTCAATTCCAATACGTTCCAAACACCATCAATGTCTATCATACTCATTCCACTTATACCAAACAATTATGACTTTTAGACCCAAACCAATATCCTCCGAATCCATATCCCGTCATACACATTTCGATTCTGATTCCGATATCCAAGTACGAACCAAACACCACCTTATATTGTTAAATACCAGTTGATCGACACAACTTGACGCAATTTTTATTATAGGTCATCAGAAAACAACCTCCGTGTGTTTATAACACAAGAGTATGGTTGTGTTTATCCGATCTCACCTACCCCGTCATAAGCGAAAGCATGTATGACAATAGGGTAATGTTGTTGTTGTTGAATATTGCATCTTTGTCCACATGAACTTCAGCTTGGGTCCTGGTTAATTTTCTGAGTTTAAGTTTTGTGTAATATAAACCAATGTATAAATGACCGACTAAAAAGTATAATGTGGACCATGCAAGTTGTTCGACACATTATATATATTATCGTACTAATAAAAACACAACATTCATTACTTCCAAATAATAAAAACGTGTATGTAAAAACATGACAGAAATGTTTACTTAGAAGTTCATTCAAATGCAAATCAGTTAAAATGTGTGTATTTTTTATTTGTTGATGTGAGTACTAAATATTTCAATGTGTTACATTTTATTCTGTACACTGATGTCACGGTGTATGGGGTATCCTAATGCAATGAAACGTTAACAGCCAAAAACATTGCCAAATTCTAATAAGTTAAAACATGTTAATACCCAAAAATAACATCATGATCGCAGTGTCTTATTCATCAGGATCATTGTGATTCTGGTGTATAAACTATCGTGATGACGATGTTTGGCTCAATCAACAGTACAATGTGATCACGGTGTAAACGTCATGTTTGGATCACAATAAATTATACATTATTTGCGATCGAATGTTTTTTTTTTTAGAAAAAAAAGGACAAAATCTTGTACCCCAATGCAAATATTTTTCAGCATCCGAGCCTGAAGCAAATATTTTTTAGCGTTTGGAACCTGAAGTTTTCATTCAACTTTTCTCTCTTATGCTTTTTTAGAATGCAAAAAAGAATAACTCCTGTATAAAATAATAACATTATATTTATGAAAATTGATTAGTTTGTATTAAAGATTAAACCACAAAAAATAAAATAAGCATCATATTTAATATCTTACGTTAAATTGTCGAAAGTAATGTTTGTACTTAAGTTCCAACCACAACCAGTCTTAAAATATGAGTGCATCTTTCTATTCTGGGATATATTAAAATATAATCTTCTTACTTTCAGTGGTAAGAGAAAGAACATACTTTTCTCAACTTGTACTTATTAAATGTACATTTTTAAAACAAAAAAAAATCGACAAGTGTAATTAAATCGGCCCAGAAAAATTCAACACCAATTGACTTTATAAGTACACACGTCGTTCGCATTTCAGCTCAACCACACCTTATCCATAGCGATCAGATCATCTATGGCCATTACCTCGATCACAACCATAAGGTCAGTTGGGCCTTCAGCATCAACAACCTGTCAGGCCGGCTTGACCAAAACATCTTTACCATGCACAGTGACACGCAACGCTAACTCATCAATACATGACTAACATGCATAAATTGAGTAGAATACATGGTATCACTTGGTGGCGCTAAACATGCAATGAAGCATATAAAATAATAAATGAAGTCACACAAAAGACATGTTCAAAGAGAATTATACAACAATCTTCTCGAACCGCTCAATATACCCACAACAAGACATGTTTTTCTGTATTTTAGCATACACAAGACGCATAAAGTAGAACGGCATGTAAATGACTTGAGCATCACATGATTTTTCATGGACTAACTGTTATATCCGAAATTAATAAGTAACAATATGATCAATATGTACAAAAATGATATGCGGTATAATGAAACAATGTAAACCAACGTGTAAGCACTGAGCATGGCAATTAAGAATATGGTTGAAACAGTAATGTTTCAACATAAAAGGAGTGAACAATTTATCCAAAATGCATAAACATGCTGTTCAACAACGCATAAAGAAAATGCAAACCGAGGCGAGTCTAGGACTCTGTCCTTAAGACAAATTGCTCCGGTATTCTATGCCCAACCGGTAGTAGCAAACGTCTCCCAGGATACAACGGCTTCTGTTCATACGAACGGCACTGCAACGTAAGAACTCGACGAACCTGTAAGGTGCTCTGATTTCTCGAACGCAATGAATGCAAGAAAACGTTTTATGAAAAACAGAAGTAGAAGAAGAAGAAGCTGCGTACGCCTTTAGATTTTCGAAATCTCTATCTAAAACGTTTCAACATGAAAGGAATTTATAGAGAGGAAGAAGTTACTGGAAGTTATCAGATGATTGGATGCGTACCGTTAGATCAATCAGTTTTGATCTGTACCGTTAGATTGGAAGAAACCGCCCCACTACTGCAATAACCACCGAGTAGTTATTGGTAGTGGAAGAAACCACCCCACTACTGCAATAACCACCGAGTAGTTATTGGTAGTGGAAGAAACCACCAAATAACTTCTAATGTTACTCCAACTTTGAGCATTAATTTTTCATTCACCCGGTATCAGAATCGAGTGATTCAACAACCTAAATTCATCTACGCGTTACATAGATAATTTAGGAATTTTTTAGTTTTCGTTTTTGATTAACGAATACTAATCGTAATTAAGCCCAAAGTATGGTGTTTGACAAAATCCACTTGCCATCCAAAATTCTCCGACTCCCACAACTAACTTTTCTCCAACAATCCCCCACATGAATGGAAATTAATGCAAATGTGAATGCAGACTCTATCGAGAAATCAGATAAGGATATGTTGCCTCAGAAGAGGTAGCTTCTGGCTTTGAACCTTTCTTAGTGATGTACCATCGGATCCACTTGGCTGGGTAGTGAACTAATGTCTTGAACTATCAGCCTTTAGTGTGAACCTAGACAATGATACTCACACAACATTTCCTCTAACACCCCTTTTTGGTTCTCATGGTTGTGTTCATTTTGGCCATGAACAACCTGGTTTCAGAAAGTGTATTAGAGAATTCTTGCCTCTCAGAATTCTCATAGAAGCGGCCCCACTTCACACTTACATAGGTGATTCCTATCAAGAGTATTCTTCCATACTCCACTTGACGTATCAAGATATAGGACATCATTAAAAGCCTTAGCTTACCCTGAAATCTCTGCAGACAGCACTTTTATTAGACGGAATGAGTAAGTGCTAACTGAACCTTCATAACTTAGTTGTCCCATTGAACCAAGATTCTGGGATCTCCAGTCAACAAGGTTGGGTTACCATTACAAAGATTCATGCATTATGGGCTTCAGTCCCATTCCGTTTGTCAATCTTGACATCTGATCTCTAGGCAAGCCTTTTGTAAGCGGATCCGCAAGATTCTCCATTGATTTTATATAATCTATAGAAATCACGCCATTAGAGATCAACTGTTTAATGGTATTATGTCTCCGACGTATGTGTCGTGACTTACCATGATAGATGCTGCTTTGAGCACGTCCTATAGCTGACTGACTATCACAGTGTATGCTAATAGGAGCGATCGGCTTAGGCCAGCACGGAATATCTTCCAGAAAATTCCGAAGCCACTCAGCCTCTTCCCCAGCTTTGTCCAATGCTATGAACTCAGCTTCCATAGTGGACCGAGCTATACAGGTTTGTTTCGTGGACTTCCACGACACAGCAGCACCACCAATAGTGAATACGAACCCACTGGTGGACTTCGAGTCCTTACTATCTGATATCCAATTCGCATCACAGTATCCTTCCAACACTGCTGGATATCTCGTATAATGTAATACAAGATACATTGTGTATTTCAGATACCTCATCACTCTGTTAAGAGCTTTCCAATGATCATCACTTGGATTACTGGTAAACCTGCTCAACTTGTTTACCGAACAAGCTAAGTCTGGTCTTGTACAATTCGTTATGTACATCAGACTTCCGATCACCTGAGAGTATTTCAACTGAGCTACAGGTTTGCCTCGATTCTTCCTTAAGTGTATACTTAAGTCAAGCGGGGTCTTTACCGGTTTCACATCATCCATATTGAACCGTTTCAGGACTGATTCAATATAGTGTGTTTGTGACAGTATGAGTCCCTCAGTCACCCTAGAAATCTTAATTCCTAGAATAACATTGGCAACCCCCATGTCCTTCATATCGAAGTTCCTCGTCAACATCTTCTTTGTGTTTAAGATTATGTCCCGAATACTTCCCATGATTAGCATGTCATCTACATAGAGACACACTATCACATAAGCATTCTGTGTGCTCTTAATGTAGACACACTTGTCACACTCGTTGATCTTGAAACCATTAGCTAACATAGCTTGATCAAACTTCAAGTGCCACTGCTTAGGCGCTTGTTTAAGTCCGTACAAGGACTTAACGAGTCTACAAACCTTAGACTCTTGTCCTGGAACCACAAACCCTTCGGGTTGTTCCATATAAATTTCTTCATCCAACTCACCATTCAGAAAAGCAGTCTTCACATCCATCTGATTGATTTCCAAGTTATAGACTGCAGCAATTGCAACTAGCACCCTTATAGAGGTGATCCTAGTTACTGGTGAGTAGGTGTCAAAAAAGTCAAAGCCTTCCTTTTGTCGATAGCCTTTAGCTACCAACCTGGCTTTATACTTTTCAATAGACCCATCCTCTTTCAGTTTCTTCTTGAAAGCCCACTTACAACCAAGTGGTTTACTTCCAGGTGGAAGATCAACCAACTCCCAAGTGTGGTTTTGAAGAATTGAGTCTATCTCACTGTTAATTGCCTCTTTCCAGAATGGAGCTTCTGGAGTTGACATAGCCTCGGAAAAATTCCTCGGCTCATTTTCTACCGTATAGGTTAGAAAATCCGGTCCAAACGAAGTTGGCATTCTGACACGCTTGCTTTGACGAAGCTCCTCATCTCCTTGAGGAGTCGCCTCACGCATTCGCTTACCAAATCTTGTTTCTTCTTGAATTTTGTCTTTCCTCGGAAAGACATCTTCAAAGAACATTGCATTCCTTGACTCCATGACAACGTTTTCATGTATGTCAGGAATATCCGACTTGTGCACCAAGAACCGATATGCACTACTGTTAGTTGCATAACCGATAAATATGCAATCAACCGTTTTAGGCCCAATTTTCACCTGTCTTGGTTTAGGTACAGCAACCTTTGCCAGACACCCCCACACTTTCAAGTATTTGTAGCTAGGCTTGTGGCCTTTCCAAAGCTCGTATGGGGTTACATCCATCTTCTTAGATGGAATTCTGTTTAAAATGACGTTGGCTGAGAGAACTGCTTCCCCCCACAAGTTCTGAGGTAAACCCGAACTTATCAACATAGCATTCATCATCTCTTTAAGAGTACGGTTCTTGCGTTCAGCAATACCATTCGATTGAGGTGAATATGGTGCAGTCGTTTGATGAATAATGCCATGTTCTGAACAGAATTCATTAAACGGTGTATCATATTCGCCACCTTTATCACTACGAATTGTTTTAATTCGTTTGCTAAGTTGATTCTCAACTTCATTTTTATAATCCTTGAAAGCATCAAGGGCCTCGTCTTTGCTACTTAGCAAATATACATAACAGTATCGTGTGCAATCGTCGATAAAAGTTACAAAATACTTTTTACCACCTCTTGTTTGCACAAACTTTAAATCACACACATCGGTATGAATTAAACTCAAAGGTTCAGTGTTCCTTTCTATTGAAGGAAATGGCGTCTTTGCCATCTTCGCTTCAACACATATTTGACATTTTCCTTTATTATTAAAGTCCAGTTTGGGCAATAAGTCAAGATCACTCATTCGTTGTATTGACTTGTAATTAACATGTCCCAAACGAAAATGCCATAAACAAGAAGACTCAAGCATGTAAGCAGAAGAGGAAGCAATTTTATTAGCCTCTGCGGGCAAATCTCTTTTGGATACAATAGTGATGACATTCAATTTAAACATCCTATTCGACAAGTACCCCTTCCCCAAATACATGCCATTTTTCGAAAGAATAACTTTATTGGATTCTAACACTAGTCTAAAACCATGCATGACTAGAAGAGATCCAGATACTAAATTCTTCCGAATATCAGGGACGTGCAGCACATTCTGCAGAGTCAGATGCTTCCCTGATGTGAGCTTCAGAACAACTTTTCCCTCGCCTTCAATCTTCGAGGAGGCCGAGTTTCCCATGTAAAGTTGCTCATTGTTCCCGGGCTGGTACTCCGTGAACATCTCTCTGCTGGAGCAAACATGTCTAGTGGCGCCCGTATCAAGCCACCACTCACGTACGTTCCCCACAGCATTGCACTCTGAGACCACCGCACAGAGATTCAGATCATCCAATGCATCGACTATGTTCGCCTTTGCCTTGGATTGCTTCTTCTTGGGCTTTCTGCACTCATTGCTGACATGCCCCTGAATGCCACAGTTGTAGCATTTCCGGTGAACTTCTTGACGATCTGCTTGCCTTTCTTGTTCACCCCGAGTTGGCTCTTCTTTTTCTTGGCCTCTGCAACATGGGCCTTAGCCTGACCAGAGCTAGATTGTGGCGCTCTTTCAGATCTACGATTGTCCTCCTCAATGTGGAGTCGAACAATTAGATCTTCCAATGTCATCTCCTTTCTCTTGTGTTTGAGATAGCTTCTGAATTCCCCCCACGAAAGAGGTAGCTTCTCAATCACTGCTGCCACGACGAAAGATTCACTGAGCAACATGCCCTCCTCTTCCATCTCGGCAACCAACGTCTGAAGTTCCTCAACTTGAGAAACAACAGTGCGAGAATCAGACATTTTGAAATCCAGGAACTTGCCGACAATAAATTTCTTAGTGTCGGCATCCTCCGTACGGTATTTCTTTTCCAAAGCCTGCCACAAAGACTTTGCGGTCTTGTACGTACAGTACAAACCATACAATGAGTTGTCTAAACAACTCAGAATATGGCTCAAACAAACATAATTGTTGAAGTTCCAACCTTCAACAAAATGTTGGTTTTGCATATCCTGGGCTTGGTCCTCCAACGGATCCACCATAGGCGGGTCCTCAGTCAGTAAATTTGCCAATCCCACAGCAGTCAAGAAGAACAGCATCTTTTGCTGCCAACGTTTAAAGTAACTGCCTCCAAACTTCTCCGGTTTCTCAACTTGTCCAACAACCGGAACAGGAGCAGGAATGGCAGCGGGTGCAACTGGAACAGCAGTGTTCACTTCCTCGGACGGACCAAGGTGCACGCCATTGAAGGAGTTCGAACTTTCGTTCTCTATTTCAGATTCTGTAGAAATACAGAAACAAAACATGTTACACTGTTCGTGTCGAACCGTCAACTTTCGCAACAAAACAGAAACAAATTCTGTTGACACGTACAGAAATAAAACAGAAACTAGTTCTGTTTTCTCATCCAGAAATTAAACAGAAGCAGAATTCTGTTTAAATAGTACAGAAAGATATACTTGAAAGATGCACAAAATTTGTCTTAAGATTGTTATATCCGAAATTAATAAGTAACAATATTATCAATACGTACAAAAATGATATGCGGTATAATGAAACAATGTAAACCAACGTGTAAGCACTGAGCATGGCAATTAAGAATATGGTTGAAACAGTAATGTTTCAACATAAAAGGAGTGAACAATTTATCCAAAATGCATAAACATGCTGTTCAACAACGCATAAAGAAAATGCAAACCGAGGCGAGTCTAGGACTCTGTCATTAAGACAAATTGCTCCGGTATTCTGTGCCCAACCGGTAGTAGCAAACGTCTCCCAGGATACAACGGCTTCTGTTCATACGAACGGCACTGCAACGTAAGAACTCGACGAACCTGTAAGGTGCTCTGATTTCTCGAACGCAATGAATGCAAGAAAACGTTTTATGAAAAACAGAAGTAGAAGAAGAAGAAGCTGCGTACGCCTTTAGATTTTCGAAATCTCTATCTAAAACGTTTCAACATGAAAGGAATTTATAGAGAGGAAGAAGTTACTGGAAGTTATCAGATGATTGGATGTGTACCGTTAGATCAATCAGTTTTGATCTATACCGTTAGATTGGAAGAAACCGCCCCACTACTGCAATAACCACCGAGTAGTTATTGGTAGTGGAAGAAACCGCCAAATAACTTCCAATGTTACTCCAACTTTGAGCATTAATTTTTCATTCACCCGGTATCAGAATCGAGTGATTCAACAACCTAAATTCATCTACGCGTTACATAGATAATTTAGGAATTTTTTAGTTTTTGTTTTTGATTAACGAATACTAATCGTAATTAAGCCCAAAGTATGGTGTTTGACAAAATCCACTTGCCATCCAAAATTTTCCGACTCCCACAACTAACTTTTCTCCAACAGTAACAACTTTGAATTCTAAGAAGAGGAAGAAAGAGGTAGGAGTGTTTTGTGAGGGGAAGTAGGATGTTAAAATTCTTTACTTTTGAAGTTAATGAGGAGAAGGGGGAGGTCAAAAGGGAAGGCGATTGTGTAAAGACTTCCATCACACAAAATACATATCCAATATATTCTAGCAATATCAAAAGCCATTGGTATGGTCTAAAGATGGTGAAAGACAGACAAACAATACATCCGTCTTAAAGAATATATAGTTTATTTTGAGTAATCTGTATAAATGACACAATATTATTGTGTTTCTTGTGTTAACCTTTTTTCTTTTTTGGAACTGGTCCCTTCTGTAAACCCAGGTGAAAAATTAAGACATAACGTTTAAATTTTACTAATCACTAATTTACATACAAAAAATAGAAAATCGAAGTGTAGCGGTAAGATCAATCAGGCCGTCGAGAGAAGTGGAGGCGTGAAGACCACAGGGTGGGAATTTTCGGGGTGAGATAAGGAGAGGCAGAAAGTGACATAAAATATGAGGTCTCCAATCATGCGACGTCACGTGTATAAAGTGGTCCGCGGTTTACTTTTTTTTTTAAAAAAAAAGAACCACTTTGTACATGTAACATCGTATGATTGTAAATCTAATATTTTAACTCACTTCAGGGTTATCTGATCTGAACACTTTTTCATGTGTGGAGATATGTTTCAAAGGAGCGGGATCCCCTGACCTCCGCGCGCCTCACCCCCCTCGCGACCGCCCGCCACGTGGCACAAAGGGGGGATGGTGAGGCTGGGTGGAGGTCACCCGCACCCAGCCTCATCATCTCCCTGTGTGACACGTGTCAGCGGTTCATTTAATACCCCTAAAAGAGGGTCAGGCGATCTGAACCTTGTTTCAAATGAGTTCAGATTCCCTCACCGTCCTTCCCTCACCGCACGCATCACCGCGTGACACGTGGCAGTAGAGAGGGATGGTGACACGCCTAATCCAGCCTCACCACCCTTTCCTACTGCCACATGTCACGTGGTAGGGAGTGAGGTGACTTATCGCGGGGTGAGGTGATCTCATCCCGTTTCAAATGCCAAAGAACATAACTTTTTGTGTTGGGTTTTCAACTTTAATTATTGAGTCTCATTGGCACAGGGCGGGAATTCATTTTTTTCAATTTGAAAATCAAAATCAGTGAAAAGTTATAATCCGGAATGTTATTTTTTATTGCAAATTCCATTTCCACACCTCAAAAATTATTAAAACATCTTTATCTACTTCCCTTCTATTTTGGAATATCTTCGCACTATTCCTCGCTCTTGTTACTGGAAAAAGAGGTTCGTTTTCATTTCATTTCTTTCGAAGCTAAGTTTTTTGATTACTATTGTGTTTAATCGATCCTTGTTTTTGTATAATTAATGCTACAGTTTGATTTTTGTTTGAGTAGATATTTTGCGGACTTCTTGTGGAAGTGATCGGGAATTGAAGAAATGGGTCAAATCCAGTACTCCGAGAAGTACTTCGATGATACCTACGAATATAGGTATATTTGCAATGGTGTTTGATTTCTGTTTGAATTTAGTCCTTAAGTGTGTGATTTAAGATGCTGTTTTCTTTGATCGATACTACTCTTTAGGATCATGACTCTTTCGATTTTGGCAATTTCAGACATGTTGTTCTTCCGCCTGAAGTGGCGAAATTGCTCCCAAAGAATCGGCTCCTCTCTGAAGTGAGTGCTCTCTCTTGTGCCTTCAAAGCTTAGTGAGTTGAAAGTCTATTGAGTATTGTTATTTTCAGTCCTTTTGGATCTCAAAATGTTGTCCAATTGATCCGATTAAGGTAGTATAACTTGGTTTTAATGGTGTATATGAGTTTTGCACTTTGGGTGCTGTAAAGAGCGAATCCAATTCTTTTGACTTGGCAATTGTGATCAATATATATTTTTGCTTGGTGTTGCGAGTTTGATTATTCTTCCATCATTTGTATGCTATGTCTGCCTTGATAGAGGCTTTTCGTATGTGTATGTGTGTGTGTATGATATAAATATCATTATTATTATTTTACTTCGTCGGCAAGGTACTGTAGAATGGTTTTGAAATACTATCATTTTTCTACAGTTAAGCTGTTGTTTTGTTCTAAATTCATGCAACCAAATTCTTATTTGTCTGTGTTTCCGTTTGGTTTATGTTCTTAGAATGAATGGCGTGCAATTGGGGTTCAACAGAGCCGAGGTTGGGTTCACTATGCGATTCACCGACCAGAGCCACATATCATGTTGTTCAGGAGGCCACTCAACTTTCAGCAGCAGCAGGAAGCCCAGTCAACCATGGTGGGGGGCTAAGTGGAAAGTTGCAGCACGGATGCTAATATATTTCAGCTTCTAGTCTTTTCAGGATACAGATGCTTTCTGTTCTTGTTCTATTAGTCTGGGCTTTGATCCTTACTGTTGCTGGCCAGTCTTGGACATGTCCACCTTAGCAGTTTGCTTTAGGTTTATTTGTGGTATTTTACTGTGAAACTTATCATACTTGGTAATGTTTATGTTTGAAGTGTACTACTCTACTATAACATTCTTGCTGCAGTGAAAATCCAATGGTTCTGAACTTGGATTCTTCTCTTATATATTGTGCACTACTTGTTTAAATCGCCGGTCTGCTCATGTGTGAGCCACGAGTGTGATTGGTGATATACTATTCTAGTCGGGTTAACTATGTTGGCGATATTGTTGGTACGGATTTGCAACTGCAGCAAGAAGTCCCATTTAAGTTTAGTGTGACCATTTTCTGTTTTAGAGCTACTTTATCTATCCTGAACCCCTTGATGTTTGCTCTGGATGGGAAGAAGTGGATGGAATGTAGAGTTAAGCTGCATATTGAATCAATACTCATCTTGCTGTTTGCTAAACTAGGTGTTAGAGACTATTATATGTATCTCCATTGCGCTTGGGCTTATGATTGGAGGGAAGTGCTTATGCTATTGAGTTCTGGGCAAGAATTCGGTGGAATGATTAGGTTTTAGAAGACGAGTTCTTGTGAGATTGACGTGCATGAATGCTGTCCTGAGTTTTGATTGAATTGTTTGACGCATATATGTTTCATTGCCGGATTTAGTCGGAAGAGAATGTTTGTTCTCTTCTACCTAGTACCTAGCTATCACAGGCATGTAGTTTTGTTGAAGAGAACGGAAATATTTGATATCTCATTCTTAAGGTTGATGTATGGTGAACTTGATGTCACGGGTTCGAGCTGCAGAAATAGTCTTTTCGCGTAGTATAGAGTAAAACTGTGCATATCATATGTCGTGAAACGATCCGGCTCTATTCCACACCCTTTGCAAGCGTGGAACCTAATGGACCGGAAACGTTTTCTTTGGTTCATAATTATCTATAGTGGCATGAATAAAACGGGTGCAGGTGAAAGAATGTATATCTAGGTTCGTCTAGTATTCATTTGGGCTGTTCAACGAACTGAACAATTTGCGAATTGTTCGAGTTTGGTTCGTATTTGTTCGTTAATGGTCGATAAACTAGTCGAATTCAAACAGCTATTCAAGTTCGTTTATTAAAACAAGCCAAAATATTCGCGAACTATTTGACTCGTTTAAACAATTAAAAGGTTATCGAGTCATACTCGAACCAATTTTGAAGTTTGTTTAGCTAAACAAACCGAGACAAACAGTTCGTTTAGCCGAATAAATTCGAATTCGAAAACCTAGTATTTGATTTGGCTCGATTTGTTAACACCCCTAGTATTCATGGTGGGTTGTGATTGAATATTTGCAAAATCAGAACGCAGTTTTGTTTGAATGGCAGGTGAGGCACATAAGTTTAAGCTTGACCTGATTTTGTAACGCAACCATTTCTATTAATGGTCATATATCCAACTTACTAATTTAAGCGACGTTGGAAAATAAATTATAAACATATGGCTTCGAACTATGAAGTTCAAGAAATATCATATGTGAGGAGTGGAATTCACCTAGCTTTTAACTTAAAGAAATAAAATGGAGGAGATTGAAGTTCTGTATCTTCTATTGTATCTAGCATTTTTTTTCTATTTCATTCAACATATTTATATTTTTTTTACTTGGAATATCATCCCCTTTCAACATATTTATATTTGTTGACCTGCAAATACAAACATAACACGTGTGTTAAGGATAAGCCAGCGTAGCTGGCCATTCGGTTGGGATATGCGGCCAGTTGGTATTTTCGGATAGGGTTTGGTATACTCAAACCACTAAGTCAAATGATGGTTATCTTGTTGTAACAATTTGCAGTTACACCAACCTTTGTTAATAGTTGGTAGGACTCTTACTTTGAGTTAGATTCTTGTTGTACAAGTTATATAATTGTATGTAAAAGGATATACATGACATCAATGAGAATTATCAAATTCTGATTACTGTTTCATGGTATCAGAGCCCTAGCGACTCCTACGAGTTTTTTTTTCTGTCCGTCATTCTCCTAGTGCACACCACCAGTCGCATTTTTTGTATTTTTTTTCTTGCGCTATGGCCGACGTGACCACTCCCAAGCATGGCTCTCTTGATGGAGTTATTGCTATCAACGTTGCTGCTCAGCTCCCGCTTAAGCTAACTAAGAATAACTTTCCATCATGGAAAGCTCAGTTTGATGCCCTCTTATATGGATATGATCTCATGGGTTTTCTCGATGAGAGCAAGCCGTGTCCGCCACAAAACACGGTTGGTGCAGATGGTGTCTCCCAGTCCAATCCAGATTACGCTATCTGGATTCAGCAGGATAAACTTCTTCTTCATGCCATACTAGCGTCGGTATCTGAAGGTGTGGTTCCTCTGATCGCCACTGCCTCTACTTCGCATGATGCTTGGTCAAAGCTTCATCGTCTGTTCGCCAGCAAGTCTCGCTCCCGTATCATGAATCTTAAGGAGCGCCTTACTAATCTCACTTGTGATACTCAGCCTGTTGCTGATTATCTGCAAGCAATCAAGGGAATCTCTGATGAGTTGGCACTTGTGGATACTCATCTCAGTGATGATGATCTCTCTATTTTTGCCCTCAATGGGCTTAGCAGTAGCTTTCGTGATATTGCTGCTGCTATTCGTGCGCGTGAGACACCCATTACTTTTGAAGAACTGCATGATAAGCTGGTTGAACATGAGGCGTTTCTTAAGCGTGAAGATGCTCGCGCTGGTACCACTATTGCCGTTCATAACACTCAGAAGGCCAGTCGGCCTGCTCATCCACACGCCAATTCAGGCGGGTTTCGGCGGGGTGGAGGCCGCCCCTTTCCTGGCAAACCGCAGGCAGCCTCCAATTTCGGTCAGCAAGGCAGCAACCCCAGGGGTTCTCGGCAGTCCTTGCAGGCAGGTGTCACGTGTCAGTTTTGTCAAAAACGAGGTCACACTGCTCGCCAATGCTGGTCCTTGCAGCGGTCTATGCAGCAGCAACCTGAAGTCCATCACACCACCCATCCTGGACCAATGCAGCAAAACTGGATCCTTGATTCTGGGGCTTCGCACCATGTCACCAATGATTTGTCCAACCTCACCCATCACCAACCCTATGAGGGCCCTGATGATGTCCTCCTTGGCGACGGTTCTAGCCTCAGCATAAATAACACTGGTTCTTCTGTTATTCTTGTCTCTTCTAAACCCTTAGTTTTGACTGATGTTCTGCATGTTCCTTTTCTCACTCGAAACTTAATTTCTGTGTTCAAGTTTTGTCAAAATAATAATACTTCTATTGAGTTCTTTCCGTTTTCCTTTGTTGTTAAGGATCTCACCACGGGGGCGCAGCTGGCTCACGGGCGGACCAAGGGTAATGTGTATGAATGGAGCATGCAGCCGGCGGCCACAGTCCATGCCACCAACCTCTCGGCCCCTTCACCGCCCACCCATTCTAGTGTCCAGTCTTCTGTGGCTACGTGGCATCATCGTCTTGGACATCCCTCACAGCGTATACTCCAGTTTCTGCATCGTCAACATAATTTTTCTAGTTTGTCTAGTACAGCCTTGCATGAGGTGTTTTGTCAGTCTTGTCTCAGTAATAAGAGTCATAAACTTCCGTTTCGTCGAACATCTGTAGCCAGTCGTGGTCCTCTTGATCTAGTGTATTCTGATGTGTGGGGACCATCTCCTGTTGAGTCTGTGGATGGGTTTCGTTATTATCTTCTTTTTCTCGATTATTATACTAAGTATGTTTGGTTATTTCCAATGGCAAGAAAGTCTGATGTAGCTACTGCCTTTCCTAAATATAAACGTATGGTTGAGAAGTATTTTCGTTGTTCTCTTGTTACTTTATATACTGATGGTGGAACCGAATACAAGGGTCTCACTCAGTTTTTTGAATCAGAAGGCATCACTCATCAAATTTCACCCCCTATACTCCTGAACATGTTGGCTCCGCTGAACGCAAACATCGACATATTGTAGAAACTGGCTTAGCTCTCCTTCATTATTCTTCGTTACCGCCAAATTTTTGGTCCTATGCGTTTCTAACTGCAGTATATCTCATAAATCGCATGCCTACACCCGTTCTTCAGAACAGTACCCCTTATGAACGCTTATTTTCCAAAACTCCGCAGTATCATACTATGCGTGCGTTTGGGTGTTTGTGTTTTCCGTGGCTGCGTCCGTACTCTGATCACAAATTAGCCCCCCGTTCTAAACCATGCATTTTCGTGGGTTACTCCAACACTCATCACGCTTACAAATGTCTCGACGTATCTACTAATCGGCTTCATCTCTCTCGTCATGTTCATTTTGTTGAAAATCAGTTTCCCTTTGGTGCTCTCTCTTCAACTCAACCCGCGGTGGATGTCTCCTCATGGCTACCACCCGCTTCTGTGATCCCAGCACCAACTGCCCCTGTGCTCCCAGCCCCCGCACCGCCTGCTGCCCCCCTGGCTACTCCAGCACCTGCCGAGCAGTCCTCACAAAGGTATGATTCTTCACCCATCAACCCCCCCATCCCGTATCCACCTCCCAATCCCACGGCCCCGTCTCTCCCCTCCAGTTCCTCAGTTTCGGCCCCCCCTCTCCCAGAGTCTATCTCACATCAAATGGTCACCCGTTCTCGTAACAATGTTCGTTGTCCCAAACAATTTCCTGATTACGTTACGTTCCACACCACTAAACACCCCATGCCTCCCACCCTTGAACCCACCTCGGTCAAACAAGCTCTTCGTGATCCTAAGGGGTGTGCTGCGATGGATGACGAGCTTGCTGCTTTAGCCCGCAATCATACGTGGGATCTCGTTCCTTTGCCATCGGGTCATAACATTGTTGGATGTAAGTGGGTGTTTCGCTTAAAACGTCATCCTGATGGGTCCATAGCTCGCTATAAAGCGCGTCTTGTTGCCAAGGGTTTTAATCAGCGTCCTGGTATTGATTATCACGATACCTTTAGTCCTGCTGTTAAACCCACCACTGTCCGCGTAGTCTTATCTCTTGCGCTTTCCCGTGGGTGGTCTATTTTACATCTTGATGTCAACAATGCTTTTCTAAATGGTTATTTAACAGAAGATGTTTACATGTCTCAGCCTCCGGGTTTTGTGGATTCTGCACTACCTAATCATGTTTGTCATCTAAAGCGGGCGTTGTATGGCCTAAAGCAAGCTCCCCGGGCTTGGTACATTGAGTTGAAAACTTTTCTATTACAGTATGGATTCATCAACTCAAAATCGGATACTTCCTTGTTTATATATCGGTGTCATGGCATTATCATCTATTTTCTTGTCTACGTTGATGACTTACTTGTCACAGGCAACTCTTCTATATCGATTCGACAGTTTGTGGATTCGTTAGGCGCGCGGTTTTCTCTTAAAGAACTTGGTCCACTTCATTATTTTTTGGGCATTGAAGCTGTCTTCACTAATGATGGTCTTTATCTTTCACAGGATAAGTATATTCGAGATTTACTTGCTAAATTTCATTTGGATGGTATTAAGGACTCTGTTACACCTATGTCTTCTAGTAGCCGCCTTGTGCTCGGTGATGGTACCCCCCCTGCGGATGCAAAGCAATTTCGAAGCCTTCTTGGTGCTCTCCAATATTTGCTCCTCACTCGTCCCGACATTGCGTTTGCGGTTAACAAGTTAGCTCAGTTTATGCATGCCCCTACACAGACGCACTGGACTGCTGCCAAAAGACTTCTGCGTTATCTTAAAAATACTGTGCATCATAGTCTTCTACTTCGTCGCCACCAACCGTTGTTTTTACATGCTTTCTCTGATGCTGATTGGGCTGGCGATCACGACTCTTATCGATCTACCACTGCTTATCTTATTTTTCTTGGCGACAATCCGGTTTCTTGGTGCTCTAAAAAGCAACGAACCATTGCTCGTTCCTCGACTGAAGCTGAGTATCGAGCTGTGGCTTCTGCAGCATCCGAAATCACGTGGATCACCAATCTCTTGGGCGAACTCGATGTCAAGCTCCCGCAAACTCCCCTTATACGCTGTGACAATCTCAGTGCTACATATGTATGTGCTAATCCTGTTTTTCATAGTCGCATGAAACACATTGCCTTGGATTATCATTTTGTCCGCGAGAAGGTTGCTGCTGGCTCTCTTAAAGTCACGCATGTCTCAACACTTGGTCAATTAGCGGACGTCCTAACCAAACCATTGCCTAAAGCTCGATTCTTATCACTACGGTCCAAGATTGGCCTTTCCGACGGAACCGCCATCTTGCGGGGGCGTGTTAAGGATAAGCCAGCGTAGTTGGCCATTCGGTTGGGATATGCGGCCAGTTGGTATTTTCGGATAGGGTTTGGTATACTCAAACCACTAAGTCAAATGATGGTTATCTTGTTGTAACAATTTGCAGTTACACCAACCTTTGTTAATAGTTGGTAGGACTCTTACTTTGAGTTAGATTCTTGTTGTACAAGTTATATAATTGTATGTAAAAGGATATACATGACATCAATGAGAATTATCAAATTCTGATTACTGTTTCAACGTGAAATGGATAAATGAATTTTTCTTTCCTTTTTTTTTTTAAATACCAGGAAAATGTGCTGCTTCAATTTCCCAATAATCTTCTATCAACTTTATGGAACAGTTTTTAAGTGAGCTATTTATGCAGTTTACGTATTCCGTACATATAACTTGATCTTTCAAAGTGAGATAAGATATGTAATAATAAATGAGTTAAAAGATGCAGGTCAAATATACATACGAAACCCTTCTCCAAAATGAATAGTTTAAACAAATATCTCCCTATTCTTTTGAACTTTTAATGTAGCCCCATCCCCTTGGAAATAGAGAAATATTGTAATATAATAACTTTTTAATAAGACCGCTAGAGCATGTTTATCGTTTATAATTGCAGTATTATTGTGATTACTATTGTAAGTGTGAAGTTCTTTCTGTTCGGTTATATAAGGATTTTTGTCATTTAGTATACTGTTTTATCGTCATGCATTATAATAATGATAAAAATTTTATTTTCCATCGTATGATGATATATAATTTTTCGGTTCTAAAACTATTATTATAGTTTACTTTTCAACATAGCATAATTCCTATTATAAAAGGACGTTCCTAGTGCACTAGGCTCCTTCGTTTGTACAGGGACGAAGAAGGATCATATCGTTTCACGATCTGACATATGCAGCTTTATCCTACACGTAAATTTCTACCGTAAATATAACAATGTTTTAGAAGCAGAGGGAGTATGTTTATATTAAAAAAAAAAACTAAAATATTGTACCGGAAATAATAATCAGAAGGAGAGAATGATAAAAAGGATCCACGGATCTAACTAAAAGGGTCGAGCCTGAAACGGGTCAATTTTAGTTTAGACTTTAGAAGCGGAAGAGAAGGCAGCAATAGTGCAAGATTGCTATATTTCAAGGATCGATTTCTTTTACTCCTTAATTTTACACTACTTGCAAAACACCAATCAATCTGGGTAAAGTTTTTCGTTTTCAATCTCAATTATTGTAAATTTTTTTTTTGTTTCTAACCCATAATTTGGTTGTGCCTTGATTATTCATAGGAAATGACTGTTTTCCTAGCTGTCGAATGCTTTGGAGATTGCTCAAATATTTTCTCTTGATATAGCTAACTTTTTTTGTTTGTTTGTTTGGCTGCTTTCCTTCTTAACTTTTGGTTGCTGGTGTCTCTAAATTACATCCCTTTGATTCTTTTGGAATTATTGAATTTTGAAGCTTTCCTTGAGTCGAATTGATTGTTTTCATACTATATGCAATTAAGGGTTCTTAGTTTGAGACATCAAATTTTATGTCTTTGTTGCATACTGCCAAAATGTTGTGTGATTATTAGCGTTGGTCTTTTCTTGCAGCTGTGCATTTTCTACTATGATGCATATTTTTTGGGGGGAAAATTGGTTGTCCGTGGCAAATCTTTGCAAGGAACCTATTTTCTTTATATCCATTTGGAGTGTCCAATGAACGTTGGTTTTTGATGCAGACTGTTAATTTGACCTTTTTAAATATATTACATGAGTATGTAGAATGAATTGACCGCCACACGTCCTGCCTGCCCTGGGGGGGGGGGGGG
>AP025072.1:28869418-28972852 GCA_036186865.1 Eustoma russellianum
TTTTTTTTTTTTTTTTTTTTTTTTTGTGTGTTCCTTTTGGCATTTTAGAAACTATGCTACATTTGTGACCACATATTGGCTCAGCTGCTTGCTTATTTCACCTTCAATTTTGTCATGGTCCTGTATGTACTCATAGGACCCTATTCGCACGTAGTTCTCAAACAGGATTTTTACTACATGATGCCTATATTGTAATATAGTCTTGGCTCAGCAGTAAGGCTATTTCCGTGGAACTTGATTCGCGATTTCAAGTCGTGAAAATAGCCTCTTATAATAATTTTTGAAATGCTGTGTACACTGGCTTAAAGATGGGCACAACTTGTTGACACCCTAGCTGTCTCTGAATGAGTTCTTGCGGCTAGCCTTTATTTTTCCCACAGCTTGTTCACTTCTATGGAATTCAATCTCCAGCATTTATTCCTGATAGCTTCCATTTGCTAGCTGTAGATCATATGCTAAGGTCTTGAGGTTCTTGTTGCCTTGCAGTTGAATATCTCCTGCTTTTGCGATCTTGATGTCCGGCAAGCGCAATGCCATTGTTGCTACAGGCCTAGCAGTCTTTGCAATTGGAGGATTATCATTTCCATTCTACATGGCGTAAGTAATTATTATTATCTGGTTGTTGAGATTCTATCCTCGCTCTATAATGATTCTCATTATTCCAAATGACTAAAATAATTGTAGTCTCATCCCTCTGCTGATCCTTGAACTTTATTTATTTATATATAGATCAAAATCATCGAAAGTACAGCCTGTAATTGATTCATCAAAGCCGCTACCTCCTCAGGCAACTTTCCGAGGACCTTACATTAACACTGGTTCTCGTGACATTGGACCAGATCATCGGAGCTATCCAAAGAAATCTTGATCTTTTTAAGGTTTCCATATTATGAGTTAGATCAATGACATGAACCTGTACACTAAAGAATTTTTGGGATGCATTGAAGGAGTGTTTCTAGTAGTGGCTTGCCTGTTCATCCTATTCAGTTTGCATAGAGATGTTTTACTGAGCTGTTGGGTAAGAAGACCTTAATGAAGCAATAAGAGTGGTTATCATGTGACTATAGATCATGATGTCAAGTCACTATAACATTTCTGTTTGTTAATTATAAAGTAAGATTGCATTTTTTCTGACGAAATTGCCTCACCTTTGCCCATTACTCGTGTACCCAGATGCTTGAATGCACAGTGTCTATGCATCTGTTCCTTTTTCTTTTTCTTTCTTTCTTTCTTTTTTCCTTTTTCTTTTTTTTCTAGTTATAAATTTAATAGGTGTTTAGAATTGGTCGTTGAACAGCAGTGCTTGCAAAGTTGAAATTCTTTTAGTTTCATGGGTTTGTGATGAAAAACAACATTGGAGTTCTGGAGTTTGGTCATTATGATTCGGAAATTGAGAAAAAGTCACCTGGAGTTCAGCTGTGTGCAACCAGAGGTAACATTTTTGGTAATTACTTCTTGAGAAAAACCAAAAGCAAATCAAGTTGCGCACATCAGACAAAGGGCGTTTATGGTGCGCTAGTCTCTCGCGTTTGGGCATTGTCCGAGGAGATGCTGGATCGCAAACGCATGCTTATCCTACATTTTGTGTAAGAGCCTGTTTCTGCGGCTCGAACCTGTGATATCAAGGTCACAAAACATCAACTTTATCAGTTGTTCGAATGCCTGATCTCTTGCACAGTCTAGACAAAATAGAAATAAAGAGGTGATTTTATCATTAAGGAAATGAAGTACTTTTAAACATTTCTCCTATGCAATAATGCAAATATGCAAATCGATTTACAGTGACCAATTTGAGACTTTAGGCTGTGTTTGGGAAAATTATTATTGTAACTTGGGTCAAACATACCCATCAACATATGTAGGACAACTACTACACATATAATATAGAGCAAAAGGTAGCCTTACAAAATCCTCAAAAATTAAAACATAACAATGAACGCCCAATTCAAACAAGTGTAATTCGTTCATTTCAAATTCCAATTTCAGGCTTTGAGCGGGCAGGATATGGTAGTAAACAAGAGATATACAATCAATTTCTTAAGCATTTAGTAGGCCTGTTGAACGAACCGAACAGTTCGCGAACTGTTTGATTTCAGTCGTGTTTGGTTCGTATTCATTGAGTAATTATTTGTTAACGAATTGAATTCGAACAGGTATTTGAGTTTGTTTAGTTAAGCGAGCCAAACTGTTCGCAAACTGTTTGGCTCGTTTAAACAGTTATAAGTTTATCGAGCTGAACTCGAACCAATTTTGAAGTTCGTTTATCTAAACGAACCAAGCCAAACAGTTTGTTTGGCTTAACGAATCCGAATTAAAAAAACCTAGTATTCGGTTTGGTTCGGTTCGTTTCGTTTCATTACTTTGCTAACTATCAATACTTGGCATTGTACATACGAACTTTACAAATACTGCAGTGTGAACAGTTGGATCTCAAGTCAAACGCCTCCAGTTTTTCGAACTAAGATTCAATGCTTACAAAACCGGATCGATCTACGGACCATAAAAATTATTGGTTCATGGTTTAGTGGTCAATTGCTATTGAACCGTGATGAACCGAAATAATTACATGTTAGTCAACAACAGTCAACGATAGATTTTGGGCATAAAGTGTTAAAGTCCCGCAGGTCGGCACAAAAGCACTGTTGATCGGCCAAACTACACTTCGGTTATACTCTTATCATCAAGGGTTTGCACCCCGGCATCCGGTATGAAATGCAGCTCGGCGAGGATGCACTTATTCACAATCTTCCTAAAGTTTATTGAAATAGCTAAGGCAAAATCCACTATAAATCCTGTTCAGCTCGACCACGTGCCTGAGTCGGGCCGACACTTGTTGATACATGGTCAAGAATTGTAGAAGTAAAGGCTTGCATAACACTTCAGAATATTTCATCTCGGCACGGCAAAGTCGTATATTTACAGTCAACCTCGGCAGAATGATTCATCATCTCGGCCTCGGCTGCGTATTGGTTTTTGCCACGCTAAACTATCGGATAAGATCAAGAGAAGATATTCTCTATCGTCTGCTGGGATCCACTAAGCGGCTCTGCAGAATAACTTTCCAAATGGCAAGCGATGATTGGTCCATGACAAGAACATCATTACAAACCGACCTACACAACAGCTACGGGTCTCAGGTTTTAGTCCCATCACACTGCATCCCTGCAACGGATTAGACCGTCATCTCAGCCACATCACCGTCTCATTAACCAGGCAGAGGGTCAGACCTCCACAATCTCAAGTATAAATATCCCTCTACTCAGACGAGGAAGGGGGTCGGAATTCTGGGGGAACAACTGGAGCATTACTTCCAGAACTCCATCTCGGCCATAACACTAAAACTCACAAACTCAGTGAGATCCTTTTCAGGTTTTATCTAAACCTCTATTCCGGCATAAATTGCATAGGCAAAATACTCATAACTGACTTAAGCTTCGGAGGGTTTTTCCCGGGGCAGCGCCCTGGGACCTCTAACGTTTTTCTTCTTTCTCAGGCTCCATAAACGGATTCATACAGAAGATTAACATCATACTTTTCGGGTCATCTCTGATCTACCCGGTGAGCGATCTCGGCCTCATCAAACCGTGTCATTGTAATTAAGTCATATGTACACATATATATATGTATATATATACAAATGTATATATGTACGTAATCGTTGTATGTATGAACATTTTCATATAAGAAAAAAATGTGAAAGGAAAAAAACGATAACATTTTTAAGTTTGTAAAAATTACAACATTAATGAAGAAATGTTTTTAGAAAAAGCAACGATTGATCTTATTCAACAACCAAAGTCGAAAAACAATTATAAGCTTAAATTTAGTATATACTCCTTTATTTGATATTATATTATTCATCGTTATTTTTAAATCATCACATTGATATGATATTTTGTAAAATTAATCTTATCTCAGGCTCTTAAAATAATATTGGTATTTATTTTATTTTATTGCTTTTTTTCTTTTCTTTTATTTTCAGAACCTTGTTGTTGGGATTATAAAAAGCAAGGACATTCTGAAAAGAAAAATAAATAAGAATGACAAGAAATTATAAGGATAGAAAAATGTTGACTAAAAAGAAAAAGAGAAACAAATCAAATCAATCGAGCTTTTGTAATCGCTAATCAAAAATAATTAATTTTATTTACATTTAACAATTGAATCATGCTACTTCATCATGTCACCATCTTCCTTCATTTTGATATGAATTTTTGGGTATCTCACTCTCTTTAATGGACCAGCATCTTAGTGGATACTACTTAGAGACCAGGATATCCCTGACGTTCCAGATTTGACCTAGGTCTAACTAAGGGACTGTAATCCCCGTAACGTTTTGGGTTTGGCTCATGTCTAACTAAGGGACCGAAATCCCTTTAACGTTCTGGATTTAGCCTTTTTATCCTGGCAACGCTAATCAACTCTGATATCATAATTATAACAATATGGATTTGTTGAGCCGATTTAATGTTTGATGCTTGTTTGGATCCAGTGATGTCATTATAAACAAATAATACACAATATCAACTTAAGCAGCTTCTTGTCTTCGTTGGCTGGAAAATAATTTATAACAAAATTATATATTACGTAAACATTTTTTTAGATATGAGATTTTAGATATTTACATAAAAACAGTGTAAATGTTTGAAGGTTTTCAAACACTCGCCCTCTACACACTTCCACTTTTGCCCGTTTCTTCCCATATACAAGTCTTGCACGCAAAGATATCCTCTAAGTATCCCCATCCCTGAATCTCCCCTCTGACCCCCCCCCCCCCCCCCTGCCCCCAAAAAAAAAAAAAAAACACATTCGGTCACAACCTTCTACACCTCCGCTTGAAGATTTGAGAGCTGAAGTAATCATACTTTAGGTTGAAGATTTGAAGAGCTGGAAGTAATCAAACTTTAGGATTAAAAAAATGGTGTCTTTACTATCACTGTTGCAACCACCTACCCCAACTCATCCTTCCATAATCCCCTGTAGCAGTATACCGTTTCAGTTTTCACAACCCATTAAATCTTTGATTCCACAAAGAAGGAAACCTCTATTCCCACTTAAAGTTGTTGCTCCCCCTTCCTCCACCGTCACCTCTACTAAAGAAGAGGACCAGGTTGAAGAAGAAATCCCATCTTTTAATCCAAGTGAATTTGAGCTAGAACAAGATCTCAAAGAGGATTCATCATTCAAGTTTTCATGGAGGGATCATTGGTACCCTGTTTCTTTAGTGGAGGATTTGGATCCTGGTTTGCCCACTCCATATCAGCTCCTTAATCGTGACCTTGTTGTCTGGTTTGATCAGTCTAGCAAAAATTGGGTTGCTTTTGATGACAAATGCCCTCATCGCCTAGCCCCTTTATCAGTAAGTACATGTCACTCTGATTAGTTGAATTACCTTTTAGGAATTTAGCTTATCTTACCGGTATCTACATGTGATATCCTTGCCTTGATGTGAAAATTTTAACTGATGTATATGACCTTGTAAGTTCTAACTGATATACAAAGATGAATTTAAGTATATATTGTCAACTTGTTCTCTTTACTTACACAAACCTAAAGTTGCATTGTGTAATGTCATATTTATTCACGGGAGTGGGCTTTCACCAGTGGATATTAGGTGTTGTTAGTTATATGGTAGTGTAGTTGAGCTCCAGAGCGTAATTTTTATGTGCATTCAAGTGGTTGAGATTTTTCACATGAATTTTTGGTTGATTTTGTTTCTTAGGATGCTTGAACAGTGGGGTGTTCTTATTTATTGCAGGAAGGGAGGCTAGATGAGAATGGGCACTTGCAGTGCTCGTATCATGGGTGGTCCTTTGATGGATGTGGTTCTTGTTCTAGAATTCCCCAGGCCTCATCAGAGGGACCCGAGGCTCGGGCACTGAAATCTCCAAGAGCTTGTGCTACTAGATTTCCCACCATGGTTTCTCAAGGACTTCTATTTGTTTGGCCAGATGAGAATGGATGGGAAAGGGCTCTTGCCACCAAACCTCCTATGTAACACCTCTTTCTTTTGAAGATATTTAACCATTCAGTACTCCTTGTTCAATTTGAGTCTTTTTGTGATCTTGGATTACATTGGATCGTTTATTGTTTATTTATCACCTGGATTTGATTGCACAGGTTGCCTGAGGATTTTGACAAACCTGAATTTGCAACGGTGAATATTCAGCGGGACTTGTTCTATGGCTATGATACCCTCATGGAAAATGTATCTGATCCTTCCCACATTAATTTTGCTCACCACAAGGTAGAATCTTCCCCAGTTTCTGCTAGTTGATTTAGTGCCTTATAGATAACTATTGGATTTTTATGTCATCCATTTAAAAAATTTGTGGTTGCTCCTTGATAGGTTAACAAAATTGACTAAAATTTTCCTGTACGTCTTGAGTGCTGTATTTGTATAGCTTTTATCTGTTGATATGTTGTAATGGATTATTGGCATAAGATTAACATCTGTACACATATGCAGCCTTCAAATATAAAACCTTTTGGAACTTCAACCATTTTGTGACAGAAACTGTCCTTGGTGGGATTTGGACATGTATAAAAAATTGCATAACAATCATTCTTGTTGGGGAGAAAAAAGAAAGTGAATTGAAGTTTTGTTTCTCGAAAAGAGAAGAAAATCTAATACCTTTATTAGCTTCTAGCTATGGGAGAAATTTATCTTAGACATGGTTTAGAGCTTGTGCAAGCAGCAATTGTTTATGTCATTCAATTCCAACATAAAACTTGTCAATGGGGATATTGTAGGTATACATAGATGGGTCTCTAAAAAAGGATAGTACAAAATAACGTTACCTCTGCGTACCAACAAATTCTCTACCTTCAGTTTTCATGTTGGGATTGAAATCCATTAAAGGTTGTAGGAGTGAGAAGATGCAGAATAATTTCATAGTGAAAAACAGGTCTACTATTATGCTTCTAGGTGTAGCTGGAAATAACGAAAGTATGGTCCACAGATCTGCTGTTGTTAAGTTCCTAATTAGTTCATGTACCCCTAGTCACTTCTAATTTTCATTTTCTCTGATGGGCGTTCTTGGGAGGGTTTATCCAGTGTCATATTTAAACCTTGTATGGCTTGAGATCAGTTATCTCTGACCTCTGGTTAATGGGGTTGTTAGTCACTTGAGGAAATTTTGAAGTTGCAACTCTTGTACCATTTTTATCCGTGATCCTTTTGCTTCCTACCTACTTACATGGACCATTCTTTCATGTTAATTTTGTGTCCTGATGCCTCATGATTTGAGTTCTATTAGAGTAATAGTTTAGCTGAATTACTTTTTAGGTTACTGGGAGAAGGGACAGAGCCAAGCCCCTGCCTTTTAAAGTGGAGGCATCTGGATCCTGGGGTTTTGGAGGTGCTAATGATGACGATCCAAAGATTAGTGCTAAATTTGTTGCACCATGTTACTCTATGAATAAGTAAGTTTGTCAAACTTCTCTTAGTAATCTTCTGGATTTTGTGATATTCTTGTCATTTTTCTGTAATTCGTCAAGCAGTTCTAAATGACAGGTTGATGTCTAGAAGTTTTCTAATGTTAACATGATCAACCAATTTTCGTTAAGCTTTAGGTAGTTGTCTGTTCCTCACGCCGCTCTCCTTTTCGAGTCGTTTCTTAATCAAAATTTAAGACACATGCTACTGTCCTGAAGTGTAGTGCATACAGTTTTGCCTTTGTCTTTCTTGTTAAAGCTGCGGATTGCTTTTATCACGTAAAAGTCTATGCTCCTCTCTCAGGTTTTCTTTTTCTTCTCTGAATGGCATGTAAATTCAATTGTTTCCCAGTGTGAATCTGTAGTGTTATCTCCTGTTCTATTCATCATATAGTCACTCTGGTTTCTTAAGATTTTTGAATTTGCAGAATTGAGATCAACACCAAGCTTCCGATCGTCGGGGATCAAAGTTGGATCATATGGATTTGTTCATTCAATGTTCCAATGGCACCTGGGAAGACTCGCTCCATTGTCTGTAGTGCTCGGAACTTCTTCCAGTTCACTGTACCTGGGCCTAACTGGTGGCAGGTAAGAACATTCTCTTCAACATGTAATTTTCTACTGTTCAAATACCAGGTATAAGATCTGGTTTATTGTACTTCTTTTAAAATAGGACAGAGTTTTAGTGGAGTAGTCAAAAGTGATCAATACTTTTTTGATTTCTTCTTGCTCCATGCCCTGGTAAATGTACTGTAACCAACTAAAGTTTGACTCTAACTAATTGTCCTGTTGAATATGACTAGCTTCTCCTGAACATGGTACACAAATGTTGGTCTTTTTCTTTGTTTCAAGTTGGATGCAGAAGTAGACTGGTGATAATTTTGCGGAAGTCAATGTTCAATTCAATTTTTTTTTTTTTTTTGATTCTCCAGTCAGACAATCTAAACTGTGCCGCCCTTACGTAACTTACTGTTTTTGTATACGATATAATGCCACAGGTGGTTCCTAGATGGTATGAACATTGGACTTCAAATAAGGTATATGATGGAGACATGATTGTGCTTCAGGGTCAAGAAAAGATTTTCCTTTCCAAGTCAAAGGAGAGTTCTACTGACATTAACAAGGAGTACACCAAGCTTACATTTACGCCTACTCAATCTGATCGTTTTGTCTTGGCGTTTAGGAACTGGTTGAGACGGCATGGGAACAGCCAACCTGAGTGGTTTGGCATCCCTGACCAGCAACCACTACCGTCAACTGTCTTATCCAAACGGCAGGTAAATCTGATTAACTTTTACAGTGGACTTGTCACACGTGCACAATCTTCCTTGACTTTGGAATATGATGGAATAAAACAAAATAAGTCGCTAAATTGACTGCGTTTCTTATATTGTGAAGTAACTGTTGATCGACATAACTTGACGCATCATTGTGGGTCATTGAAAAACAACCTCTGTGTGTTTTTTAACACATAGGTATAGTTGCGTATATCCGACCTCCTCATAGGCGGAACCTCTAAGGCAACGGAGTAATGTTGTTGTATACTTAACGCGATCCCTCACGTGTTGATTTGCCACACGTGCACAATAGTAGCAACAGTAGTAGAAGTCGACAACAACAATAGCATTAATGGGGCTCTTGGTTGATAGGTGCTGTAGTTATGTACTTAATAACAAACGGAAGGATAGTTTTTGGTTGATAGGTGCTGTATTTAACATGTGCAGTATATGAAGATGCTGAGAATATTGTCCTACATTGGTCAATTCGAGAGAAAAAATATATATGAGTTATATGAGAATGTGGTACTACCACCCATTGCCTTAAGGTTGTGAGTGGATATGAGTCTCACCTCATGTAAGCCCAAGTTTGAACATGGTATTAGAGAATAAAATGTGAACTCACATTTTGCCTGACATATGATTGGTCATCTATTGTCTGTCTCCTCTCACCCAAGTCCAGATGTTCATGTTTGGCTTGTGGTTTGTGATTGAAAGCAAGTTCTAAGGCGCGTATGTATATCAATCCACGTTGCCACGTGAAGGCGGGTATTGAGAATATTGTCCCACATCGGCCAAGCCACGTTGCCACGTGAAGACAGTTATTGAGAATATTGTCTTACATTGGTCAATTTGAGAAAAACGAATAGGATTATATGAGAATGATATACCAACAACCATTGCCTTAAGCTTTTGAGTGGATATAAGTCTCACGGTTTTAACAAAAGATGCTCTTCCATAACTTCATTTGCTTATTTGGTTTTGGAATTTGTGAATTGCAGATGTTGGATAGGTTCGAACAGCATACGCTGAAATGCTCATCCTGTAAAGCAGCTTACACAACATTCCAAAAGTTGCAGAAGATTTTAATTGGTCTTGCTGTTATCTGCTGTTCTACAGCCGGGATTCCTCCGGACATGAATTTACGCATAATACTAGGTGTATCCGCCATTGTTAGTGCAGGACTGGCGTATGTTCTCAACGAGCTCCAGAAGGAATTCGTGTTCTTAGATTATGTCCATGCTGAGATTGAGTAACTGTTATCAATATTTTCCCACTTTGATTCGACATATACGCGCGCCTTAGCTGTTGTACAAAGGATCAAGCTGTTATAGGATCTGAGTTTTTTGAGAACACTATTGATTATAAACTAGAAGTATATATGCAATTAATTTTACCATTACATGTACAGTCCGAGATGACCCTACATTGTTTTAAAGAATTCGTAGCCACCAATGTTGTTAATTATATTTTGTGCCATGATGTTTGAAATTCATTGCGTAAAATATCTACATCTATTTTAGTTACAAAAATTATTCAAATGTTGTTGATATGGCTATAAAATGTTTCAATATGTCACTAAAATACTAGTTTACGCCAGATTAGTACAAATCCACAGACTAGTCCCCAGAAAATGCTAACCCGAGATCCTAGGAGGCTAAAAGTGAGGTAGGATATGAAGCCTCCAATCACGCGTCGCCAAGTGTATAAAAGCAAATAGGTGCTGCAAAATTTTTTTTTAAAAAAAAACTGTTTTTGTACACGTGGCGACACGTGATTGGAGACCTCATATTCTACCTCATGTTTAGCCTCCTAGAATCTCATCCGACCCTATATTTCTAATCTCAGGATGCTAGAAAGTTGTGTATGTCCTGTGTGATTTTGCATACAAGTCATGTTACACCCAGACATAGTTCAGTTGATATTCGGATTATGATGTGCTCTAAAAGGTCAAGAGTTTGAATACGCAATGTGAGTGCTCCATTGCTGCTAAGCCGAAAGCCTATTTTGCGGGGCACCTTGTGTGGGTCACTGCGTAATCCTCACCCAACTTAACAGGCCATTGATCTTCTGATTCGCATCTTCTACGATATTTATTGGGACTGAGACGGTGGAGACCTCCAGAGTCAGGAAATGACATTTTGCTCCAAATCATGTTAATTATTTATGTATCGTTGTAATTTTATCAGATATGTCGAACCCATATTCTTCATATTGATCATATCTTTCGATAATTCGTATATTTATCGGAAGAGAATAAGCACATATGCAAATAAATGACACTGTTAATTTGATCTCCCCAAAAAAATGTAAATTTCCTTTTCGTAGTTTTTTATTATTTATATCAAGAGTTTAGTTGTACTTTCTTCAACAACAACAAAAACGTTATACTATTGTCTTAGAGTCTTTCACCTATAACGAAGTATGAGGTTCGAATGTATACAACCATACATACGTGTTAGAAACAGATAGGTGTTGTACTTTCTTTAACAAGGGCAAAAAAAAAATAATCATACACTCGGTTATCCTAAAAGATACTGTAGAAGACGACACTTATTATTTTTATGAATATTATTGTTTTCTTAGGGAGCGTCCTCTTCTACACTTATTATTTAGATCACAGGCTTTTTGATATATATATATATATATATATATATATATATATATATATATATATATATATATATATATATTATCTTCTGCTAAACTTTCAAGGCAAGACAAAGACATTTATAAATTTTAAATTCGATATGATATTTCATACAGCGACCACGCAAAAGAACTTTGATTTCCCTCCCTCCACATGCTTAACACGACGAGAAAAAAAGTCTACTCACATGATTAACGAAATTTTTTTATAAAATAACAACAAAAATTAAACATTTTCTGAAAAATAGGATTGGTTAAATTTTCATTTCTACCACGCCCGGAAGGAAAATGTAACATGTCAACTAACACACAACAGATGTACTAAGTTTTTTTCTCCCAGAAATTACAAATTTACATTCTCAAAATTAATAATAATAATAATAATAATAATAATAATAATAATAATAATAATAATAATAATAATAAATGAATAATGGTTTTCTAAAATTCTTCTAAAAACGACGTCTTCTAAGAAAAAAATAAACCAAAAGTGTGAGAATAATGCATCATAAAAGAAAATATTAGAATAATGTAGCTTAACTGAAAAAAGAAAAGAAAATTATGAAAGAGCGACAAAGAGAAAAAGCAAAAATATAAAGTATTTCTAGAGCATTTTTTTCATATCTAGAATGTGTATTATTCCGTCACAAAAGTATGCCACAGTTGTTTTTTTTTTCTTTCAGTTTTTACAAATTTAATTATGAAAATATTTGTAAAACAGTGAGCTATTTTTGCATTTCCTAAATGTTGAATCTAATTTTAGGGAATGTTTTGATAATGGATAATTACTTTTTCATCGATGTGTTTTAGAAAACAATCTATGAGACTTTCTTCAGTTTTTTCCTTATATTTTTAGAATAAAAGAATAACACACACACACATATATATATATATATATATATATATATATATATATATATATATATATATATCAGACAAAATCGTCAAGAATGTGAACAAATACGTCAAAATAAATTACAAATTAATCATCCAATCTTCCATTGAACAAAAACAAAAAAGTTAAAGGTGACAAATGTAGATATATTAGTCATGACACTGACGAGAAGCTGTTTTTGTGAGTATAAAATCAGAAAAGCCACAGGAAATGTCCAAAAGACAAGGATTGGTAATGTAATTAGTCTTGTAACAAAAGGCGAAATTCCACGTCTTCGTTCTCATCCCCGAATTTTAAAGAGTATTGTGAAGAATACAAATTAAGAGTCTATATACTCAGTTATGTGAGAAATTACACAGTAACCTACATACGGTGTCCCCCTGCAAACCAAGCTTTCGACCTAGCAGTAGTGGAACATCTATACTATTCATGTCTTTGAAATCGAATTCTTGATTTCTTAGAGTAAATTTCAATATGAGTACCAACGTAACTGTATCATCGATGCAATTAATCTCATAGGAAGGATTTCTTCTTTGGTTCTTTTTCAGAAGGAAATCTTCTACACCTTTCATGAAAACATAAACAACCTTAGAGAAATTTACATGACCGATATGTAATATAACATGCACTCCATCTATTTTTAAAAATATTATGTTAATATTTTCTTTAGCACAATATTAATTTGACTTAAGCATAATTTAAAGTAAAAACTTATACGATAATATTTGTCAACTTTATATAATCAGCAAAACCTGTATACTCATCCGTTTCAAAATATTGCCACACATAGTTAAATATCACTTAATATCAAAATTTTAAAATATTTAACACAACAGTTTGTCAAAATAGTTATTCATATCATTTAAGATCAAATTTTAATAAAAATGAGTAAAACACTTTAACAATTTTATTATAAATACAAGTTTGAGCAACAAGTGGTGTGAAAATATTTTTAAGCTTGAGATAGTAAAATATAACAGTAAAAAGTCAAATTTCACAATATAGAACAAAATACAAGGATAGGATTCTAGAGTATAACTCATTTGGTAATCGGGTTAGAAAATCAATTTGAAGTACGGGATTCTAGAGCATTCTTGCATGATTGCCCTGACCCAAATTAGACAACTCACAAAAGAGTTGAATCCCAACCAGTAAGGGTTCCTGTCACACCCAGTTTTAAAGGTAGTGTAAGGATGTAAATCATGTAGCCAACGGCCTGCTAGCAGAAGCTTGGTCATATACACAATAGTCTGCATAAGGAGCCCCTAGCACTACAACCAATCATACAGACACCTCACAAAAGGGTCGCTCACATGATCCATGCTCCATTTTTTCTCGTCGTGTTAATATCCCGGACCCAGTGTGAGGTGTTCGGATCCTCAACGCACACGTGTCAGTTCAAGATGAATTATAATATAGATTGCTTAGCTGTCATCGATTTGTTTCCACACTTTTCTCTTCCATATCTGGATTCTTAACCCGTTACTGGTTCATCCGGTCTGGGCGGAATCGAGTAGGATCGTCCCTTCAGCTGCGTGGTTGGTTGGAGTTGGGATCTACTAACCCCACTTTTCTCAGTCCATTTGTGACCACGCGACACGTGGCAGCAAAAGAGGGTGGTGAGGTTAGATGCCGGTGACCCTCATCTAGCATCACCACCCTTCTTGCTGCCACGTGTCGCACGGTCACGCGTCACTGTATCCTATTTGCGGTGAGAGGATCCTATCTCGTTTGGTTGTGTGTATCTTTATTTATGAGTAGTTAGAATTATGGACCCATGCGGAATGATATTGCTTTAAAACTAAGATGCCTAAATTATTTGGAGAACAAAAAGTCGATACTCTGATTTCGAAGGCTTTTATCGTCTTAGTTTTAAAATTTTTGTAAAAGACGTAAATCATAAAATTCATTGGACTCTTAAATGGAATGGTCATATACAGAGATACTTACAAAATATCTGCCGTAAACTGAGCCAACATTCCTATTATAATGAGTCAGAAACATCTAACTCAGACAACAGTGAAATACCCATGCATGTCGCAGCTGCCTTCAGTTTCAAACCTACACTACTTGAAAAGCAATGTACTATACAATAATTCAAATACAAAGTGAGTTACGTCAAACGCCATCGTACATGGCTGTCCTGCATGTGCCCCATGAATCTTATAATAATAATAAAAAAAAACTTTGCCAAGTTTAAAATTGGTGGAATCCCAATGCCAAGAGTCTCTGCTGCTTTGTTGGCATGGCTTTGTATGGACCATAAATGAGAGATTTGTCTCATTAAACAACTTTAAAGTTTATCTTAATTTTTTTTATATAATGTGATTTGATAGATTTGTCTCACTAAGCAACCTTCATAACTTATCTTACCAAGCAAATTTATAAAGCATCAAAATTCAAATCACCGTTAGTGTTTAAATTTTCAAACTACAAATCGTCTAACTGGATATTATTATAATACTTTAATACTTTTCTACTAAATATGCCTTTGCGGGTAATACAAAAAATTTTACTAACTAATTATCAATTTATCTTCAGAAAAAGGAAAACTAATCAGCAAGTTTCCACATCATCGAAATCCTTTTTATTGGCAAAAGTTGAACCCAACCTAAAGGGCCTCCACTGTCTCAGTCCCAAAAAGCTGCGTGGAGGATGTAAATCAGGAATCCAGCGGCCTCCTAGATTAGATGAGATCTTACACAGTTACCCACACAAGGTGACCCCACAAACCTTTGACCTGGCAGCAGAGTAACACCCACACTGTGCGCGTCCTTGAATTCGAACACATGACCTCTTGTTGGCAATCTCCAACTTAAATACCAACTAGACTATGTCCTGGAGCTTTGAAATTCTTTTTACTGTGGGAGTGTTGGGTGGGGGGGGGGGGGAGGCGAGGAGTGGCGTCAAATGCATGTTGTATTTGGATTGTCTTCCGTGTTTGATGTCTCCTTAGATGGAATTGTTTTTTATGTTTGGCAAATTTTTTATTTTACATTAAAATCACATGTTCGAACTCGAAAACCGTCTCTTACACAAACTGTAGGATAAAACAACGTACATCAGATCGCTTTTGTGATCCGACCCTTCCACAAACACTACGCAAATACAGGATTTTAGTGCATCGGAAACGTCCTTTATTGAAGTAGTTTCTGTTGATTGCTTGAGTCTTATATGTATTCCAGAAACATGCATACTTATCTTAATCTTTGAAACGCGTTGTATAATATGAATTTACTCGATTCCCGTCCCAGGGGCATAGTCCAGTGGTAAGTGGCAAAAGTGATTGGGGCTAGAACCTCGACGTCTCGAGTTCGAGTCTGTGTGGAGACAATCCTTGTTGAAATATTACAAGGGTTGCCTCTGGGCTGGCTGAGTCTCGTGTGTCCTCTCCCTTTGCAGGGCTGCCAGTAGAGCACATCCTTCGATTTACATCTCACCTGGCTAAGGGGTCTCTGGTACAGGTGGGGATAACCCACTCCCTCATCAAAATTTACTCGATTTCCGGTTAGTTCACGCAATTTAATCACAAAGGTGTCTTTAAAGATGCTAGAGAGGAAAAAAAAAGTAACTTCAAAACGTAGTGGTGACAATAAGAGTTGGTCTGAAAGGTCAGAAAGAAACATAGGAAGCTTGTCAAAAGTAGTTTTACTGTTTCCCTAAAAAATAGTTTTACTATAATTGAGGAGTAATTTTTGGTTAGCGTATAGTTGTCTATTTTAATAAGACAAATAGAAGCAAGAGAAAATGACGTGTCAATTCAATAATTATATTTAAAAAAGAGGACTCAATTCCCATTTTTTTAATCTTTTATTAGATAAAAATAAATAGTATAATTCCGAATAGTTACTTCTTTGTTATTTTAAAGTTCGTGAATCATTGTATGTAATTTGTTAGTTGTATTAGCAGTTGAAAGGTGTTTTAATATTATTAATAATTATATCCTTCAAGGAGGTTTATCCTGCACAATCATATGTGCGTACACGAAAGAAAAAGATATATATTTTAAAAAGACATAGACAAGAGGATGCCAAATTATTGGGGGACCCACTACGCTTCACACATGCGGTTGGGATCTGAGGAGGTGAAAAGTAAGGTAAAATATGAGGCCTCCAATCACGCGCTGCCACGTGTACAAAAGTGTAAGAAGTTTAAATTTTTTTTGTTTTTAAAAAATAGTTACTTGTACACGTGGCAGCGCGTGATTGGAGGCCTCATATTTCGCCTCAATTTTTGCCTTTTCAGATCACAACCGTCACACATGGGTGACTTTCAGCGAATAGAAGAAAATTTATAAAGGATGTAAGACAAAAGAAGCTTTCATTGCGGTACCTTATTTATGTGTGAAAATGGTGGAGCGGGCGTTCGATCCAACCAAAACAAATGAAGCGGGTATCATGACATAGTTCAATTGGTACTTAGATTAGAATTTAATTTAAGAAGTCAAGAATTCAAATATAGTGACACGCACAGTGTGAGTCTTACATTGATACTAGACCGAATGTCTCGTTTGCAGGGGACAAGTACAAGTACTCACCCAACCTAAGAGACCGATGGGTCCTGAATTGTATTCTCTACCATGATTCTTGGGCCTAGAGACGGTGAAAGCATCCCGGTTCAGAAAATGGCCTTATACTTGCAGACAAATGGAGCGTAAAGATGTGTACTTACTATTTATTTAATTTTATCATTGAGTTTTAAAACGATTCAAATTTATATGATCCAACAATTTAAAATTGTCTAGATATTTTGACAAAAAGTTTACATGAAGGAAACCTTCTTCGATCGAATGTTATGGTTAATGAGTAAATCATATTATTTACTCGTCAACCAATAAACAACATATAATGAAAACAGACTTTTTTTTTTACACACACATCAGTGCTAATATGTTAATTTTTTTTATTTTATTTGTTAATGAGTAAATAATAGTTACTCATTTCCTATTATAAAAACTTGACGATCATAATATATCATCAGTCTTATTAAGTACTTAAAGTGAAATTTATATATTATCTACGAAAAAAGATTAATGACTATGGGATTCGAACAAAAAACCTTACAAATTGATAACGACGAACCTTGTCAGTTAAATCAACATTCAATTAACTCAATCATTCGGCTACTTTGCTCCCAGCGCATAGTTCAGTTGGTACTCGAATTGGAGATTGCCAACAAGAGGTCATGAGTTCGAATCCAAGGACGCGCATAGTGTGGGTGTTCCTCTGCTGCTAGACCAAATATCTGGTTTGTGGGGGACACCTTGTGTGGATAATTGTGTAAGATCTCACCTAATCTAAGAGGTCAAAGGACTCCTGATTTACATCCTCTACGCAACTCATTGAGGCTGGGGTAATAGGGCCCTTTGAGTTGGGTTCAACCTTTTGACAACAATCATTCGACTTCTTTTAACGAAATAAATTTCCAAAAATGAAAAAGCAAAATAATGAAAACCTTTCTGAAAAAGGTATATTAAAAACTTAGCCAACTGCTCTATATAATTGTGACAACCCCTATTTTCCACAGAGCATTCTTACCAAATCATTCTTTCCCCAAACCACAATTCTCCAAAAATAATGGCGACATACGTACAAGTACCTTTCCGGCAAATCGCAATGGGAAACAGGGAAGAGTTCCGGCAGCCCGGAGCGCTGAAAGCAGCGCTAGCGGAGCTGATAAGCACTTTCATCTTTGTGTTTGCCGGCGAGGGTTCCGGCATGGCATTTGCTAAGTTGACCGGTGACGCAGCCAACACCCCAGCTGGACTTATAGCAGCTGCTTTGGCTCATGCTTTCGGGCTTTTCGTGGCGGTTTCCGTCGGAGCAAATATCTCCGGCGGCCATGTCAACCCTGCGGTGACTTTTGGGGCATTCGTCGGAGGGAATATTACCCTCTTCCGGGGGATTCTTTACATAATTGGTCAATTGATTGGGTCAACTTTGGCTTGCTTGCTCCTTAAGTTCACTACCGGTGGCTTGGTAAGTACCCATGCAGTATTTACAAATATGGTGGAGTTGCCTGTTATATCCCTGTGTCTTTGAAATTTTCTCGAAAACTATAATTTTCACTTATATAGGGTGTATATACGCAACTATACACATGTGTTATAAATACAATTAGTTTATCAACTGATATTCACAATATAAATAGCGAGCTAATTTAGTAATTCATTTTGTTTTATTTCATATCATATTTCAAAATAGACAAAGAATCCGTTTAAAATGTAAAGCTTTCAGTTTTATGGTATAGTGGCTATGCTATATTTCCTTATTACAGGAAGCAAATCTTATAAGTAAGCAATTGTTTAATTGGAAAATTAGTTTAAGTCGGAAATTAAAATGTCTACACTTCTTAATATTTTTTTTTTGTATTAAATAAAAAGCTGTCAATAGAAGCCTTATCTCTTCTCCAATACAACCACATAGTGACATGACATTTTTCCTTGTTCGTTCAAATAGCCGTAGGCGTGCTTTTAGAATATTATAAAATTAGAGCTTGAAAGACTTAACCCAATTGATATTCGAGTTGTGATTTGTTTCAAGAGGTCAACAGTTCGATTTCAGAGACGCACACAGTGTATGTGTTCCAATGATGCTAGGCCGAAGACCTAGTTTGCGGGGGACACCTTATGTGGGTCATTGCGTATGTCTTCACCCAACCTAGTAGACTTATTACTCTTGATTTGCATCCTACACAATGTTCTTTGAGATTAAACGGTCAGGTCCCTCAAGACCAACCATTGTATGGCTTTTGCTCCAAGAATGTTATAAAATTAGAGAGCTTGAGTAAAGTAAATTTCTTGATGAAGATGAATTTTTTTTCAGTTACCGATGAAAGTTCTTAATTAGTTTATTAACTCAGATCTACTATTCTTATGTAATTATCTTTTTGATGAACTTTATAGTTAACGAGTAACTATTAAACATTTATAAACTAATAAAATAAAAAAATTAACATGTGACAGTGATAATTCGCAAATCAAAAGGTTTGCCTATAAACTATTATGCTTTTGATTGTTATTTGAGTAACTATTAACGTTACTATCATAAAATTTGTCTATCTTCCTTTTGGTGTGTTGAAATGAGCTGAGTAACATACATTTGTTTCCCCTGCATTTGAGCTTAGATTGTTAGTAAAAGAACGTGCACAATTTAGTATGTATTCGGATTGAGACATTGCAATAGAAAATGATTCATTAAATTAACGACGATCATGTTGGATCTCCTTTTAAATTAGTTTTACTATTTATGTGTGAAAATATGTGCGCTTTGAATGATAATACCTTCAAAGGAACTTATAGAGACGTCTCGAATAAATTAGGGACTTGATATAAGTGACTATACCTTTAATGTTTTGATTATGGGAATCAGATCACCTGACCCTTTTTAAAGAGGGTGTTAAATGACACCCGCCACGTGGCTCACAGGGAGGTGGTGAGTCTGGATGCAGGTCAGCCTCACCACTCTCTGTGTGCCACATAGCAAGTGGTCTCAAAAGGGGTGAAGGTCAAAGGGGTAAGAGGATCCCGATCCTTGATTATGGAGGTCGCTCTCTTCATTGGTTGGATACAACAGGGAGTGTGAAAATGACCGGTGCTATTTATTACTCACATGCACTGAAATACAAGCCTTTTGTTACTTGAAAAATTAACAAAATTATATTTTAAAGCGGATGGAAACAAACTCTCTATCTCTTGGGATGGAGGTATTGTTTGCATGTCTCTCACCCTCCTCAGACCCTAGCGATATTGTTTGCTGGAATATACTGGGTATGTTTGTTGTTGTTATATATTTTAAAACGGATGAAGTATTACTTCTTATTAAATTATTATTGCTTCTTGTTTTATTTTTTTATTAGTAAGAGTTATTAAAATGGAATAATTTGAAAATTTAGATAAACAGTAAATGAATCAGATCGAAAAATTGGTTGAACATAATGGTATGTAGTCATTTTCTCTCCATGGGAGGAAACTAAGTGATCCAGTTTTTCTCCGGACTTTATATAAACGCGAAAGTTGAGTGCATCATATTCTCATTTTATAACAAAAAAAAACCTAAGTGATTATACACATCTATTAATTTAGATGCAGTAGGACACTGCATTTGAAGTTGTACGCGACAAGACTTGACGCAAAAAAAATCTAATAATTTAGAAATGACGTGTAGAATGTGGCAAATTTTATAATTGCAAATTCATTGTTTTCAATGGATAGAAGACATGTGGGCTAATTTTTTTTGCTTTCACAAACTGTAGATAAATATGTTCCGAAAGGTGCAATAATTGTGCCTCTCTGACCCACCTAATCTTTTTGACTGTGAACAATATGGATACTATTGCTAATAATTTTGGAGGTCGTAATTTAGTGCAAAGTTGTTGTTTTGTTACCTTGAGTTTACAAGCTTGAGCCGCAAAAACAGTCTTTTGGACAGCGTACATTAAATCGCGAAACTCTAGCTCTTTCTCTGGATTCTATGCAAACACGGGAACATAGTACATCTGGAACATCTTTTTTTTTATTGCTAATAATCTTGAAAATAACATTGTGTGACAGGAGACAGCTCCATTTGCATTATCAGCTGGAGTCTCAGTATGGAATGCATTTGTACTGGAGATTGTGATGACTTTTGGTCTAGTCTACACTGTTTATGCCACAGCAATTGACCCAAAGAAAGGAGATATTGGGATAATTGCACCCATAGCCATTGGGTTCATTGTTGGAGCCAACATATTGATTGGTGGTGCCTTTGATGGTGCATCAATGAACCCTGCTGTGTCCTTTGGCCCTGCCTTGGTTAGCTGGTCATGGACTCACCACTGGGTCTACTGGGCCGGTCCGATCGTCGGAGCCACCATTGCCGCCGGTGTCTATGAGATCTTCTTCATGAGCAACTCTCATGAGCCTGTGCCCACCTCTGAGTATTGAGGATTATAATGTGTTACTTTTGTAGGTGTGGTTTCGGTGAAATATTTATGAAGAGGGCTATGTTTATTTTTGTTGATGACTTCAATCCTTTTTTTTATTATTTTTAATTGTTCATTTTTATGTTCCATGTATTTTCTCGGCATTTTCTTTAATTGTATTGTGAAATTTGTGTCGTCGGCTGTTATTAGCTGGTTTTAGTCGTTTATTGTTGTATTTGTGTGCTTGTTTGTATTCAATAAAATTGTTTTTGAACATTTATTTATGGTGTTTTTTTTTTTATGCATTTAGTAAATTGTTATTATTTGTTCTCGAGCTCCTTTTGTCAACCTTGCTTCCTTATATGTTATAATCATTGATTCATGACACTTTTTTACTTTATTTTCTTAATAAAAGGGCGAGTGTTAGTATCAAATTTATGTTGGATTTAATTTAATAAACCCCTGAATAGGACCGTTTAATCGAATCAATGGACAAAGTAACAAAATGCAGAAAATATACCTTGCTCCATTGCTGTTGTTAATATGAACACGTGCGCTGTAATTGCTCCGGCTGATGATGAATTTGGCGTGATCCAAGGATTCACGACCTCCCACCAATTGCTGATACATCTCTTGACTGGTTTCAACAATTCACTGTTTTTCATTTGGCGTGATCCAAGGATTCACAACCTCCCACCAATTGCTGATACACCCCTTGACTGGTTTCAACAATTCACTGCTTTTCACTGCTTTACCGATGAACAATTCACTGCTTTTCATTTGGCGTGATCCAAGGATTCACGACCTCCCACCAATTGCTGATACACCCCTTGACTGGTTTCAACAATTCACTGCTTTTCACTGCTTTACCGATGAAGAAACTAGGCAGTGTGGGCTTTATAGAAAACTTGACACATCTTTCCTCTAATATACTGTAATGGCCGCTAGTTTTTCTTGACGCTGCGTATGCTTCTGATTGTTTGATGATGTGAGGAGGTGAAGCCTCCTCCTTTATATAGAGGGGGTGGAAGAATCTGATAGGTTAGGATTTAAATTTAAACTTAAATTCAAATTTAAATCTGAATTCAGATTTAAAACTGAATTTAAAACTCAACCTTATCTTCCTTTATTAAATATTATCTAATATTTAATAATAAATATTATTATTAAATATTATTTAATATTTAATTATTGCACCAATAATTATCTACTAGCCACAAGTGGGTTGTCGCCTCTCGGGGACCAGACGTCGTAACTTTATTATCGTTGCACTTTGAGTCTATCCATCGCGGTCTTTGACCATATGACTGTCTACATATTTGGGGTTTCCATTTAGACCATACTATACATCCACGAACATACCTGATGATCACTTAACGTGTGGATGTTTTACGTAATAATTAATATTATTACGTGATATATGTGACATATAATATTATCATACATAACGTCTACCTTATGATTAATTCGTATAAACTTTATCAACGTGTTGCGTATCACACGTATCTCGAATTAATCCCAACAATTTATATGTATGAGAAATTTAATATTTACGTATTGGGTACTTTTCCTGTTACCTATTGCATCATATTTACAAAAGACAAATCCATTAGTTATAAATACAATGAAAACCACAAAATGTGGGGCAAATTATTTTAGAAATTGTATTTTTATTTGTTAATTACGTTTTATGGTAGTCTTTTTGAGATATTATACAAATATTGTTCCTGCTTTTAGATTAAACAGGATGTTTTCACTTCCCGTTAATTGAGAAAACAGGAACAAGTTTCCCAATTTTATTAAAAAAAAAACTTATCCCGCTATATGAACTGACCGGAAAGAAGTTTTTTTTCTTTAAATAATATTGTCCCGTCAAATAATGAAAACTTGATGTGCTAAAAAATCAAAGATATTGTCATTAAATTTAGTCTCGGAGGTACGTAAGATGATAAACCAACGATAAAACTACTAATACAAATAGAAAATTACTACTACAAAATAGGAGCATATAGAAATGGAAGTGAACATCAAAGAAAAATGCGTAAAATTTATTATTATGAAAATTTTTTACCACTGAAATTATGTCGGGTTCAATTGGGCCCCGGATACGGACCCTCCAGCTGGCTAAGCACATGCCTTTACCAGAAAGGTCAGGATATCATGATTCATGACCCGATGTCATCTCCTGATATTCGCCCCATAATTTTTCGGGATAGAATCACCTCACCGCAAGGGAATGCGGTGACACGTGACCGCGTGATATGTGGCAGCAAAGAGGGGTGGTGAGGCTAGATGAGGGTCACCCTCATCTAACCTCACCACTCCTTGGTGCCACGTGTCGCGTGGTCACAAAAAAGGTGAATAAATTTAGGGGTGAGTAGATCACAACCCTAATTTTTCTAACTTTGAGAATTAGCATAGAGAACTTCGGGGAAAATGTCATTTTTATTCGTTCTATTTAGTTACATGTCCAGCAAGCACATGCTGCAGAATGTTTCAATTTTTTCACAAGATACGCTTGATTGAGGGCATCCAAGGAACATGATTCTTACGAAACGGATTCGATTCAAATCAGAATTCTGCATGAGACTAATGTGCATAATGTTATAAAGATGCACATAGAAGTCGGACCTTGGAGCAGTTGATAAGGTTACTATTTTGTGATCTCGATGTCATAGGTTCGAGCTGCATAAACAGCTCATTACACAAAGTATAGGGTAAAACTACGTACATCAAATCGCGAAGCGATCCAGCCCTCCGTGGACTCTAAACAAACACGAGAGAATAGTGCACTGAAAACACCTCTCCAACTTTAGGCAAGTGATAACGGATTGTTAATGTCACACCAAGATCTAGAGTTCGAATTCTATTAGTGAAATGAGTCTCTCTAATTATCCTTAGAAGTTGATGCCATGCTTAAAGAGCTAGAGGCATATATAGCCTATCGATAAGTATGAGTCATACTCTCCGATACTCCGCAGACTAGTTTTAGATTAGTCTCATAAAAATGGTAGAGAGACACCAAACGTTACATAAAGCTGAAAAAAGAATGTGTCTGCTTGACATGTATAGAAATAGAATGTAGAGATTATGTCTAGTGACATTATGCATGTTTTGATTGACTTACAGCGCAATTTCACAATATATGTGGTAAATATGAAATTCTTCACAAATAAAGACGGCATTATGCATGTTTTGATTGACTTTCATCGCATTTATACAATGTATGTGGTAAACATAAAATTCTTCACAACTGCGTGTCATGATGTTTAACAAGACACTCTAGGCAACGTTGTGTTATACAATATAATATTTAGTCACGATCATGTACACTGCTTCCTGTTTGAGAGAGAAAAAAACGTGTTTTTCATTCATGTTAGTAACATACAACCAGTCCTATAATTATACCCTTTAGAGTCTATCTAAATATGGTAATTACAATCAATCAATCACTAATGTTAATTCCTGATTTACATCATTCCTAATTCTCAGAGATGTCTACAATCTACAATAATTACAGAATCCCTTAATTAAGGTAAGATATTCTAACACTCCCCCTCAAGTTGAATAGTGGGATCACCGATATTCAACTTGCGAAGTGTGGATTCAAATATCCGTCCGTTAACTATCTTGGTTAAGATATCTGCAAGCTGATCTTCTGAACGCACGTGCGGAAGAGCAATGATCCCATTATCGATTTTTTCTTTAACGAAATGTCGGTCAATCTCCACATGCTTCGTTCGATCATGTTGGACTGGATTTTCGGAAATGCTAATAGATGCCTTATTGTCACACATCAAACAAATTGGATCAGTGACTGGAAAACCTAGTTCTTGCAACATCTTGCGAATCCACAGGAGTTCGGTAACACCTTTCACGATCCTACGATATTCTGCCTCTGCACTCGAAAGTGCGACCACCTTTTGTTTCTTGTTGTGCCAGGTGACAACATTACCACCAACCAATGTAAAGTATCCTGAAGTCGAACGTCAATCAACCTGATTGCCTGCCCAATCAGCATCAGTATAGGCTTCAATATTTAGGTGTCCATTATTTTTGAACAGCAATCCTCGGTCTGGAGTTCCCTTCAAGTATCTCATGATCCTGAGCACGGCCTCTTGATGATGTCTCTGTGGGTTGTGCATAAATTGGCTTACTATTCCGACAGCATATGCAATGTTCAGCCTTGTGTGCGCCAAATAGATAAGCTTCCCTACTAAACGCTGGTATTGTTCCCGATCAGTTGAAGGAGCTCCTTGTATTATGTCCAGTTTGTGATTCTGAACCATCGGGGTGTCAGCTGGTCTGGCATCCAATAGGCCCACTTTGGCTAATAGGTCAATGATATATTTTCGCTGCGAGATATAAATGTTAGGAAATCCGACAAGATCACTGCAAAACGCGCAGCGGAAAAAACAAAACTTGATCTCCAATTCCCTACCAAGGATCCATGTTGTTCGTTTAATTCGACAAAAGAAATCAAAAATTACCTTCGTAGAGTCGAAATCTGCAGATGGAAGAGGTGCAAAATCACGAACACTCTCTGTCGGTATCCACACGAACGCTTCCGTCCGGAGTGCTAGCTCTTCAAACGGCGCGGCTGAAGAACTTGGTTTTTCACAAAAACGATTCTAGGGTTTCGTTTACTGTTGGTTTTTGTCTGTCTTCTCTATACGAGATACACAGATATATACACACATATATGGACATCAAAATCCGAGTCCCAATCGGATTAGTTGATGCCAATCAAAATCCATATCAAATATGGATTATATCAGGATATTCAAAATCCATATCAGATACGGATTCTCTCGTTATTATCCGATAATGCATATATATATATATAATCACCAAAAAAACAAAAATCATAATAATAATAATTAATATCCAATATTAATATTATTAATATTAAAAGCTATAATAATAATAATAATTAATATCCCATATTAATATTATTAATATTGTTAATCTCAGCCATACGCATTCTTGTGTGTGATCCGATAGGCCCATATTAATTGGTAGTTGATTAAATCTCTATTAAACCAACAAGTCGTAATTGGCCTCTAGCAATGCATTACGACTACCCAATTAATACGAGTACAATCCAATTAGCCTAATAATAGCACATGCATTAATCCCTTTGTCACACGATATCTAGTTTGAACATAAGTTATGGTCAGCGTCATACTTATATTGTTCAAACATATGATTACTCGATCTCTAAGTAGACTGATAAAACAAATGTATTGATCACACTATCAATTCATTTGAGCACGGCCATGCATTTCACAGTCTCACTAATCGAAGGGCCCAAAGATATCTCTCTCAAAAGAGAGGGACAAATTCTATCTTGATTGTTCAATATCCTCTACATAATTTCTATCACATTCAATCATGACCTTTATTATTATCCAGTTACAGATAACGTTTGATCATGTCAAAATATAATAGTCCTTATGTTGGAAACTATGACAATCTCAAGTCAAAGGATTAAAACATGATTATCATGAGATTTACTTATGACGCTAATCCATGTAGTAATCTCATGATGGGTCTGTCCAATACACTGTTCTCTAACAAGTATCTATGAGATTGATTCGTATCACCATACACATAATCATCTCATGATTATCAAATCAATACTCATACTGATTATAAATTATTTTATCTCTATAACAATAATGAATCAGGGACATATATCAAAATTGTGTAACATACTAACCAACAATAATGATAATAAAACCTCTTTTATTAATAATAAATGTATAACATAAATATCCAAATCATGGCCTAGAGCACATACACTAACAATAAATGCCCTCTGTCGACCGCATAACTTCTATACCCAAAAAATACTTGAGTCCTCCAATATCCTTCATCTCGAATTGCGTGAATAGATAGTCCATAAGACGAGAGATTTCATTAGATTCATTACCAGTAATAATCATATCATCAACATAAATAATAAGGCAAGTAACTAGACTCCCCTGTCGTTTGATGAACAGAGTGTGGTCCGCGTTGCTTTGCGTATATCCATCCTTTTTCATAGCAAGTGTAAACCTGCCAAACCATGCTCATGGTGATTGTTTAAGACCATACAGAGCTCGAGTGAGTTTGCAAACCTGTCCAGGCAAAAAGTCCTATGCGAAACCGGGTGGTGGGTCCATATACACGTCCTCCTTTAAAGTGTCGTGAAGCAATGCGTTCTTTACATCAAATTGGTGTAAGGGCCAGTTTTTTGTAGCAGCTATGGCAAAGAGAACACGAATCATATCAATCTGAGCAACAGGAGAGAAAGTCTCCGAGTAGTCTACTCCATATGTTTGTGTATACCCCTTGGCTACTAACCTTGCTTTTTGTCTTTCGATAGTCCCATCGGCTTTGTATTTTACTGTGAACACCCACCGACATCCAACAGTTCGTGGTAGCTGGCATCGCTCTCATGTCTCATTCTTGTTTAGTGCATCCATCTCTACTATCATAGCTTCCCTCCATTCTGGTTGACTATAAACTTCTTCAACCGTCCTGGGAATTTTTTCTGAACGGATTTGAGTGAAGAAGGCTCTCGCAGTATTGCTCATGTTTTTCCTTGTAGTGGATATAAGATACATGGTGGCTCAGGCTATCTTGGTGGGAGAGTATCTATCAGGTGGGATTCCTCTGTTTTTTCGTGGTGGAAGTGTCCGCCCCTGTTTCCTTTCACACGGGTTAGTATGATCCAGTTCTAGACAAGTATGATTAGGAATATCATCAGGAGTAGAATTAAGAGTATCAAAAGGAATGTCAGAGGCAACGTGGGGAGAAGATAAAAGCACTGGACTACCTGTGTCATCATGTATACCTGCTTTTACCTGTTGAGGAACATTCTGTTGAGGAGTAGCACCGGCAGGTACCAGAATGGTGGCCATATTATCGCAGGGAGCGGCAGTACCGGCGGGTTCAACTACTTACCGTGTTGGGTCAGCTACTGACCAAGATAGGTTAGGCAGCCAGTCAAGGGATCCGTGAGTAACTATCTCCCCCTGAGACGAGATTGGGTGCCAAAGAAAAACTCTGTCTCAAGGAAGACGCATTTCATGGTAACATGAATTCGCTGAGTACGGGGGTTATAATATCGGTATCCCTTTTGGGTAGAAGCATATCAGACAAAGACGCATTTTTTGGCACAATGGTCTAACTTGTCTCGATGTTTTCTAGAAACATGGATAAAAACAGTACACCCAAAAATTTTGGGTGGTAAGGTTATTAGGGATGGGATAGTGATTTAGGAGGCTAAGGTGTCTAGGGGTGTCTAATGGAGGAGAATAGCGGTGGGCAAACAGTTACTGAGATATGTGGCTGTAGACATGTCTCCGGCCAAAGATACCTCGGGACGGATGATTCTAGCATCATGACCCTGGTCATCTCAAGAATAGTGCGGTTTTTTCGTTCTGCAACACCATTTTGTTCAGGTGTATCTGGACAAGAAGTCTGGTGAATAATACCATGATCACGGAAGAGTTGTTGTAGTGCCCCATCAAAGTGTTCACCCCCATTATCGGATCGTAAAATTTGGATAGTCGAATGTTTTTGAGTGTGAATCATGTTATAAAACTCAATAAATTTTGTAGTGACTTCGGATTTGTGTTTGAGAATATACAACCAGGTCATACGGGAATAGTCGTCAACAAATATAACGAAATATTTTAAACCACAGGGGGTGGAATGTGGAGACGGCCAAACATCCGAATGAATTAATGAAAAAACTTGGTCAACACGTGTATTATTCAAATGATAAGTAGCCCGAGGTTGCTTAGTCCGGAGGCAAATGTCACAAGTCAATGATAGTAATGTGCTGGAAAATAAAGTTGGAAAAAGTTTCTGCAAATAGCTAAAAGACGGATGTCTTAACCGACGATGCCATAACCAGATCTGGCGAGTTATCGTCCCGGTGGCAAGATTTGAGCTCCCGTGTGGTACCACTGCATCTACGTAATACAGTCTACCCTTCTCACTACCACGTCTAATGATCTCCTAAGTATGAATGTCCTGCAAGAAGCAAAAGGTAGGATACATGAGAACAACACAATCAAGTTACTAATGGACAATAATTTAGTGGACAATGAAGGAACAAGTAAACAATTTTGTAAAGTAATGTTTAGTGTAATCTTAATCGAACGACTTGCTTGAACGGGAATGGTTTCACCACTGATGGTTTCAACATGAGACTTCAAGGGTGATGACTGGGTCAGGAAATCATTAGGGTCAAAAGTCATAGTATTAGTGGCGTCACAGTCAAAGATCCATTGAGAAGTGGAACAGCGAGTATTACTAGTCAAGGCTTGATGTGGGAGAGGGTGAACCGAGTACAGGTCTGAGAATTGGGTAGCAAGTGGAGCAGTTTGGGACTGAGGGAGTAATATTCAGTTTAAGTATCGGGTAAGAAAACAGTGGGGACGGGTGATATTTTAAAAACAGTAGGGGGCATAGTGGGAATTGAGGAAGGGTTGGGGACTGAGGGGGCGGTAATATTTGGCTTAAAAAGAAAGTTGGGGCTAGAGTTTTCCCCCAGCCCCATACCTGCGGCTGCGGCATGTCCTTTTGCCCCTTGCTGCTCCCCATCGTCTTCTTCCTGCTCTCTGCTCCCTGCTGGATTCTGAGTTTCACTGTTGCTAACTCCTTCTCCAGGAGTTCTGGCAGCTGCAGCTCTCCACTGTCCGGTTGTGATGCGTTTCTCCTCCCACAACTCCGGATATCCATAGATCTGGAAGCATTTGTCTTTGTTGTGACCTTTTTTTTCAACAGAGAATGGTACTCTTGTCTGTTCGCGATGATGAGATATTTGAGCAAACAGAGATGGTGCTTCGGTCTGCTTGTGGCCCTTTTCTGCGTCTCTTTCCCGCGGTTGGTTGCCTTGACCTATCCCCAGTGATGAACTCTGTTCTAAGGGGCCATGCTTTATCAAACCTGCCTGAGATTCAGCCCGCTTAAATTCAAAAAAGACTGCTTCCATATTCGGTAATGGTGTCTGTTTCAGTAGCTCCTTCTTCTCCGTTTCGAATTTATCACTTATTGCTGTTAGAAATTGATACAATCTGAATTCTTGCATTTTCTGATTGTACAAGGAAATATCTTCGGGGGCATTTCATTGGATTCGTATCCAAGGTGTCAATCGACATCCATATGTCCTGGAGGCTATTCCACAAGCCTCAAATGTTCCTTCCCCTTGTCGGATATTGTTGGCTTTTCGGTGCAGATCAAATACCTGCAGTGAGTCTCCTTGAGATCCGTATATTAGAGCCAACCCATCCCATAGGGCTTTGTCCGTTGGATACCGTGAGACATTGTTGATCATACTTGCATCTATATTTTGTAAAATCCAGGTAAAGACAGAGTTGTCATCTTGTTCCCACCGAGGAAATCTCGGACCAGTTGGAGGTGGGGGTAATGGTATCCCGGTGAGATGATACTGCCGTCCTTTGCCTAAAATGGCCCTGTAAATGATATGGGACCATAATGAATAATTGTTGCCACTCAGCTTGATTACAACGTTCATATTTTCAGGTAAGGATGTAGATTGTTGTGATGGTGGGCTAAGATTATCTTTGAGGATCTGTGCCACTTGTATGGCCAAGTCCCCAGGGGTAGTGTGGGTGGATGATTCTGGTTTGGGGTCTTGCGGGTTTTGGTTTGTTTCTGATATGGCTGGTGTGTGCAGGTGCTGTTTGCAAGGAAGACAAACTCAGGACTGTATGTCTGAGCCACTTTGGCCGATTGGCCGGAGAAAGGTATAGGCTTCTGATCAGGAAAGGTATTTCTGAGCAGTGATGAGACTTCCTCTTAGCCTTCCACTCAAAGATCTCACATTCAATGGGTACAGTCGGGATTGAACCGCTCTGATACCATGTTTGAGAGAAAAAACATGTTTTTCATTCATGTTTGTAACATACAACCAGTCCTATAATTATACCCCTTAGAGTCTATCTAAATATGGTAATTACAATCAATCAATCACTAATGTTAATTCCTGATTTACATCATTCCTAATTCTCAGAGATGTCTACAATCTATAATAATTACAGAATCCCTTAATTAAGGTAAGTATATTCTAACACTTCCATCCTAATACACACTTTTACATAGTTGTTTTCCTTCCATTCATTTCATTACTGAAGTATTGTTGCATCGACATTGGTTAGTAATCACAACAATTTAGATATGTATGCATGAAAATTCCGATATGTTTTCAGAACAATTAGTTGTTTTTTCATCAATCAAATGTCTAGATTTATACAGATCATTTTTAATAACCAACCACCATTCTTTTTTTTTGACATGTAGATTCTTACGCGGCATTATACTATTTTGTTATTAGTTGCCCTTATTTTCTCATGACTTTCTTATGCTTTTTTTTTCTCATCAGTTGCTGATAAATGTCTACCACCTTTAAAACTGCTGAAGCATCCGTAATATTTGTTCCTCCATGCTTTAATCTATCAAATCCTTCAACGTATATTTTTGGGGAAATATGCTTATTAGACTAATTATTTCTATTTCTAGCTGAAGTCAAAGACGCACTCTTTTTTTGACTTTAGAATATGATATATTGTGAAATGACAGTTGATCGAGACAGTTTGACGTAATTTTCATTATGACTCATCGGGAAATAACGTATGTGTGCTTCTAATGCATGAGTATGGTTGCGTACATCCGATCTCCTATCCCGCCACAAGCGAGAGCTTTCTAAGGCAATAAGATGATGATGTTGCTGATGCTTATTAGACTAATATAATCATTTAAAAGCTCCGCAACTTATCCTACCTCGTATACCGAGTTATCCTTATGAGACACATGACAAGAAGTCTAAGGGCAGAAAATATTATTGATATTAGAATTAGTAATTATCATGGGCCTACCAATATAATTCACGTCATCAACAAAAACAACAACAATGTTACCCTATTATCTTAGAGATCCCGCCTATGACAGAATACGGAAGGTCGGGTGTACGCAACTATACTCATGTGTTAAAAACACACAGATGTTGTTTTCCAATGACCCATATTGATGTTCAAATTGTGTCAATCAACTGTTACTTCACAATATAAGAAGCGCATCCAATTCAGTGAGTTATTTTGCTTTATTCCATCATATTCCAAAGTCCAAGAAGATTATGCCCTTGATTACATTAGAAATAAACTTATTAGAGTAGGCAGTCAATAGACCAATCACCAATAGAAGACGACGGGAAAAGTGACAAAGATTAGTTACATCTACCTTGCTTTTTTTTTGGAAAACAATGTAAATAGTATACCCAATGGCAGAGCGTACCCTGACCCGAAAAAAAACACCATAATGGGGGTGCAACCCGTACAATGGACAAAAGTGGTAAAGCAACATGCTGCCCACCACGAAAGCCATAGCAAAATAATAGCAAAAAACGCCAAGGCAACAGGCTGCATGGTTCAATTTACACTAAAAGTGCCTACAATTACAATGAACCATAAGTAATCAATGCGTAAATCGAAAGTGAAAAGCAAAAAAATGGTCCATTTCATACCATACAACTACGGAAGTAGGGCAGGGAAGGTTTTGTGTATGACCCTATAGACATGTGTACAAATGAGCCGCGTAACATCTGCTAGAATAAATGCAACATCTTCAAAAAAAATTTTGTTTCTACCATGCCAGATGAAATACACAGTTGCAGCTATTGAGACTTTTACTGCCTTGAATCTAGGAGACTTATTTCGTAATCTAGATTTAGCCCAAGCTAAAATTCTTATGAGGTTAGGTAAGGTGGTAGGCATGCCGCACCAAGAAGTAATCGAATGCCAAACGTGCTTAATGAGTGGGCAATGAAACAAAAGATGCCTAGAAGTTTCGAGACAGGAGCAACAAAGTGCACAAGATTGATATTTTGCACGAAAACCATTTTGTCTCTGGTTTGCCATTTACCAAGCGCAGCAAGCCAAAGACAAAAAGAATGTTTTGGAGTGATGGCGGAGTCCCAGACAATGTCCGCCCAAGGAACTTTCGGTCCCTTAGGACGGAAGTACTGATATGCGCATTTTGGTTGAAAGCAGTCATTCTTTACCCACATTCCAATGAGCAAAATGGCATTTTCAATGCTACCTTGAGCATGGACTAGAGTATCCCGAATCTGTAGCAATTTTTTCAAAAAAGGGGAGTCTGATTTTTTAATCAGTCTAGTACAAAGAGTACCATATAATTTATATCTGTGGTTTATTCATTGCTAATGGCCGATGATTATGCCATGATTATAGCCACCGATTTTGCTACCATATTATCTTGCCATCAATGCATATATTCTAGCATTCATTGTATATCATAAATTGTACCATATATAGCATATACCAAACATGTAATATTCTCTCCATAATTGTATCATAATGATAGGAGATAAGATTAGCGCAATTATAGGAAATACATTGTATACTTATGATGATGATTGAAGCAATGAAAGGCAAGGTGAATATTCCATCTATTATGGTATCAGAGCAGTAAACATCCTCTACGTTTTCTGCACCCACCGCCGCCGCCGATCTCCACACCGCCGCCGCCGGCCACCACATCACCTCCATTCTTTTTTATTCTTCTCTTTACTCAAATGGCTGACACCAAGTTTCATCCCGCACTTGTTGTCACCAACATCAAAAATTTCATTCCCATCACCCTTGAGATGGAGAAAAGCCACTACTCTTCTTGGTCTGAACTCTTCAAAATTCACTGTCGAGCGTATCAAGTGCTCGATCACATCATTTCACCCTCATCTACTGCTTCTTCCTCCACAGACAAAAGCACTGAAGACACAGAACTGTGGAGTCGTCTCGATGCCATCGTACTCCAATGGATATATGGTACCATCTCTACCGACTTACTGCACACTATTCTTGCTCCGGACCTCACTGCTCAGAAAGCTTGGACCAATCTCCAGAACATCTTTCAAGATAACAAACACTCTCGTGCTGTTTATCTTGAAAATCAATTCTCTAACACACGACTTGATAATTTTTCTAACGTATCCTCTTATTGTCAAGAACTAAAATCTCTTGCAGATCAATTGTCTAATGTCGGTTCTTCTGTCTCTGATCAACGCCTTGTTCTCCAACTCGTTAGTGGCTTGAACGAAAATTATGACGGAGTTGCCACCATCATTCAACAAAGCAATCCACTTCCCACCTTCTATGAGGCCCGCTCTCGCCTTATCCTAGAAGAAACTCGCAAATCCAAGCAAACTGCCTCTGCCGCCAAAATTGCTGATACAGCCCTAAACACCACCACCACAAACCCACATACCTCTCCCAACCCCCCAACACACTCCCCCCACCCTCCTACACCCATCCCACCCGCCCCCATCTCCGCGGACCCTCCCATCGTGGTCGTGGTCGCGGCCGCGGCCGTGGCCGTTCTAACCGCCCTCCATGGCAACAATCTTATCCCCCATGGCAGTCATATTCCCCATGGCGATGGCCATCCCAGCCGTGGTTCACCCCTCCATGCCCCTCTCCCTCCTTTCCTTCTACACCGCCAAACCCACCTCAACCCGGCCTCCTCGGCCCTCGCCCATCCCAAGCCCACGCCGCCTCACACCATTTCTCCCTATATACTCCTACAGATATCGATCAAGCCATGCACACTCTGTCTCTTCAATCCCCTGAACCTACTTGGTACATGGACACCGGCGCCACCTCCCATATGACATCCAACTCAGGTATGCTCTCGTCTTATTTTAATAAGTCTCCTTCAAACTCAATTATGGTTGGCAGTGGTCACTCTATTCCTGTTCTTGGCATGGGTCATACACATCTTCCACCGCCCCTACCCCCTCTCCAATTATCCAATATTCTACATGCTCCTCAACTAGTCAAGAATCTTTTTTCTGTTCGTCGATTTACCACTGATAATAATGTTTCCATTGAATTTGTTGCTTCTGGTTTCTCTGTGAAGGATCGTCATACGGGCAACCAAATTCTGAGATGCAATAGCACTGGTGATCTCTACCCACTCACTCCATCGCCGCCACCCTCCCCATCGGCCCTGTCGTCTGTTTCTACTGATACATGGCACAATCGACTGGGCCATCCTGGTCGCTCAGTTTTCGAATTTTTACGCACCAACAATCTTATCAGTTTAAATTCAAATTGTAATAAACCCCTCTGTTCTTCATGTGTACTTGGCAAACATGTTCGATTGCCTTTTTCTGCTTCTATGAATAAAACATCTATGCCATTTGACATTATACATAGTGATGTATGGACGTCCCCTATTCTGAGTTCAACAGGTCACAAATATTATGTTCTATTCATTGATAATTATTCTAACTTCTTATGGACGTTTCCTATGGGACAAAAATCCGAAGTGTACTCTCATTTTATTTCCCTTCACAAATATATACACACTCAATTTGGACTCTCTGTTAAATGCTTGCAGTGTGACAACGGTGGCGAATACACAAACACTCAGTTTTAAAATTTCTGCAATCAAAATGGGATGACCCTCCGCCTATCTTGCCCACATACTTCCTCTCAAAATGGTAAAGCCGAACGTACTATTCGTACCATAAATAATATCGTACGCACCCTTCTCATTCATGCTGGTCTTCCACCATCTTTCTGGCATCATGCTCTCTCCATGGCCACCTACCTCCTTAATATACTCCCATGCCAAAACCTATCAAATCTTACTCCAACACAAATTCTCTATAACACCACTCCTTCTTACTCCCATCTCCGAGTATTTGGATGTCTCTGCTATCCACTCCTACCCTCAACCACTATACACAAACTCCATGCACGCTCCACTCCTTGCATCTTTCTGGGCTATCCACCTAATCACCGGGGGTACAAATGCTATGAACTATCTACGGGTAAAATTCTCATCTCTCGTCATGTCATATTTGACGAACACACCTTTCCCTACTCTACGAATTCCCCTACGTCCCCTACCACATATAATTTTCTCAACGATGATTACTCCCCTCTACTTCACAATCCTCTACTACACCCCAACCCCCCTACCATCGCCCCCGCCCCCACCGCCCCTAACACTACGGCACCCCCCTCGCCGAACCCATCTTCGCCCCCCAACCCATCCACCGCCCCCACCCATATCCGTACAATCACAACCCGTAGCATGCATGGAATTGTCAAACCCAAACGACCTCTCAATCTTCATGTCACATCCTCCCCTTCACCCCTTCCTCGAAACCCAACCGAAGCACTTCGTGATTCTAACTGGTATGCTGCCATGCATGATGAGTTTGATGCACTTATTAAAAATAACACGTGGGTCTTAGTTCCTCGTCCACCCAATGTTAACATCTTACGTTCCATGTGGATTTTCCGTCATAAAACTCGTTCTGATGGTTCTTTTGAGCGTCATAAAGCTCGTCTTGTAGGTGATGGACGCTCTCAACAACAAGGCATTGACTGTACTGATACTTTCAGTCCCGTGGTCAAACCCACCACTATTCGTACAGTTCTACATTTGGCGTTGTCCAAATCCTGACCCATTCATCAACTCGATGTCAAAAACGCTTTCTTACATGGCAATCTTCAGGAGACTGTTTATATGCATCAACCTATGGGGTTCCGTGATCCCACTCATCCTGACTATGTTTGTCTACTCAAAAAGTCTCTATATGGACTAAAACAAGCTCCCCGTGCCTGGTATCAACGCTTTGCGGATTACGCCTCTTCTATTGGATTTATTCATAGTCGTTGTGATCATTCGCTTTTTATTTATCATCACGGTAATGACATGGCCTATCTTCTTCTGTATGTTGATGACATCATTCTCACCACTTCTTCTGATGCATTAAGACGCCACCTCATGGCTCTCCTAGCCACGGAATTCGCTATGAAAGATCTCGGACCCTTAAGTTATTTTCTCGGCATCACGGTCATCCGCCAATCTACTGGTCTATTTCTTCATCAACAAAAATATACTATGGAGATTCTTGCACGCGCGGGCATGTCTAATTGTAAGCCTATCTCTACACCAGTCGACACCTCTGCCAAACTCAGCCGCCATGCTGGCGTTCTGTATGCCGACCCCACCCTTTACCGCAGTCTCGCTGGCGCACTTCAATATCTTACTTTCACACACCCGGATATCTCCTACGCGGTCCAACAACTTTGTCTCCATATGCATGCGCCGCATGACATACATATGACCGCCCTCAAGCGAGTTCTTCGCTATCTCCAAGGTACACTTCATTTCGGCTTACATCTCTCTCCATCTCGCAACTTTAATCTCTTATGCTACACTGATGCGGATTGGGCTGGTTGTCCCGACACGCGCCGCTCTACTTCTGGCTATTGTATATATTTGGGTCCCAATCTCATTTCTTGGTCTTCTAAGCGACAACCAACATTATCTCGCTCTAGTGCCGAGGCCGAATACAGAGGTGTAGCGAATGTTGTCGCTGAATCTTGCTGGCTCCGCAATTTACTTCTTGAGCTTCGCTGTCCTCTTACTCAAGCCACACTCGTTTACTGTGACAATATTAGTGCTGTTTATCTCTCCAGCAATCCTGTTCAACATCAACGTACTAAACACATTGAACTGGATATCCACTTTGTACGTGATAAAGTCGCCCAAGGGCAAGTCCGAGTTCATCATGTCCCTTCTCGACATCAGTTTGCCGACATCTTCACAAAAGGGTTACCACGCATTCTGTTTGATGATTTTCGAGCCAGTTTCAACGTTCGTGAACCTCCCGTTTCGACTGCGGGGGTGTAATGGCCGATGATTATGCCATTGTAGCACCCCGACCCGGACAGCGGAATCCGAACCGGTTCACCCGCCGTAGCTTACTGAGAAGACTACAAGACGTCTCATTTCTCGAATACACATCATCAATGACGTAGGAGAAATAAGCGCGGAAACATATCATGTCAATCTAAGACATCGAATTAATACGTCAAAGACAACGTGAATAATCAAATGTTTGTGGTCGCAACCATCTAAAACCTCAAATGAACCACAACTAACTGAAATAAAGGAAAACAGTTTCACTAGCTAATCCAGCTCCACAAACATGGCCTAGATATCCCATTCAGCCCACTCGCCGTCGTCCTCAATAAAGATCATGTCGTAACTAGGCTCATCTGCAATGACAAAAGTAGTACCCTTAGCGAAAAACGCTAGCAAGTAACCCGCTTATAAGACATACGGGATCAACACATGGCAAGACATGAGTAATATATAAATCAAGGGAATTAAGGGGCACACGTCTTGTAACTTCCAAATATAGAATGAGTCACGTAATAGCAAGTACAGTAATTCAAATCGCAATTAATCAATTCAATACCGATCGAATAACATAAGCACACATTCCACAACGACTCTCGTGATGCATGTCAAAATAATGCACTACACTACACAACACATATGCATGAGCCATTTCTTTTCAAATCAATGCAATGCGTGCACAATGTCCGGTCTCGTACTCATTTCCTTGTAACGCACCCCGCCTTATATTTCCATCCCGGTTAACGTTACAAGCTTGTATGCTCTGTGATGCACCTCGGCTTATATTTCCATCCCGATTAACATCACAGATCTCGTAAACTCTACAATGCACCTCGGCTTATATTTCCATCCCGATTAACATTGTAGAGGACTTTATACCCTGTAACGCACCCCGGCTTAAATTTCCATCCCGGTTAACGTTACAGTCTTTTGTGCCCTACAGTGCACCCCGACTTAAATTTCCATCCCGGTTAACACTGTAGGTCACCTTCGCAAATCGGTGCCGAAACACCTCTCTTTTCAAAACCATATGCAATGCACGTGCCATGATGCTAGACTCCTCATTTCATTCTCATTTCTCATCCTCGTATGCAATTCACATTCATATAAGTCATTCATGTACACATGCGCAAGTACAAACACACACGAGTTTTCACTAACTTACACGTCATCACTTAGGCTTCGACTATCGCGTCAACACTTAGTCATGATCCTAAAATCCATAACCTAAGGCAAATATCCCTAACCATTCCTCGTTGAACTCTCAAACACCTTATACCTTCATCTCCTAACCCGCCTAAGTCATTCCCGTTGAAACTCGATTCGAGAACCCATCGAAGTCACCGACATTGGTTCACCATCCTAGGTCATGTTCCCAAGACTTATACTACCCTTAATCAGGTCTTAAGAAGTCTCTAAAGTCACCCGAAGACTCCCCGAACTTCCCTCTTTCTTCCTCTATTTTTCACAAAATTGACGGACTTCATCCCCTATACTTCGATCGATCGATGTCCAGCTGGGGACATCGATCTCTCCACTTTGATCGATCGATGTCCAACTGGGGACATCGATCTCTCAGCCTGTACCTACATCGATCGATCGATGTCCGTCTGGGGACATCGATCTCTCAGACCACATGAACATAGATCGATCGATGTCCTTCTGGGGACATCGATCTCTCAACAACCTATACATCGATGTCCTTCTGGGGACATCGATCTCTGACATCGATCGATCGATGTCTGCGCTCTCCCAAATTTGCTCTGCGTTTTCTGCCACCACCGCAGAACTAAAAACCCCATATATCCAAACTTCATCCCCAATCACTCCACACCTAATCCCTGCTATAGTTCATGCTTAAACTATAGATCCAACGCTATGCTCCGAGCAAACGGGATCCAAACCTATCACATACCTTTTCCAACTGCATCACCCCAAAGATTCCACCTTTCTCCCTCAACCCACGCAACCACGCACTCACATCAAGAAGGGATTCAAGGGCTAGGGATTTGCATGATTTCACATAATCAACAACAACAACAAATGCTTTTCATATACATTGGCCAAATCTCGAAAACCAAAACACATAGATCATATGCAAATAATCAAAGAACGAATCTACTGCATGGTGATCCAAGTTGATATCAAAATAGGCCATTTTTTTCTTTCACAAATCGTAGGAACTTATAAGTAGATTACTTGCCTTTGATTACTCGAGAACGGATTGAAGAACGGATGGAAGTTGGAACGGTTCTTGGAGGCTGTCTTCTTCTTCTACGTGACTTGGGCAAAACGGCTAGGGTATGAGGGAAGAAAGCGTCGATACTTCTGTAAAAGTAGAAAAACTGACGCTTTGTCAGTTTTTATATGGGAAGGGGAAAGTTTGGTGTTTCTAAATTATATCTTATTTCCTATTTATCTTAAAGGATAAACCTTGATTATTTAATTACAATTTAAATATAATAAATTCTAATATTAAATTTCCTCATTAATTTCTAATTAATCTTCACATTAATGCCTAATTAATTCTCGTTGACCGTCATTAACTTCTGTAAATTTCTTCTTTGACTTTTTACTCTACGGTGGGTGCGGGGCATAACATTATGCATTTGTCTTTGTTGTGACCCTTTTTTCCAACAAAGAATGGTACTCTTGTCTGTTCGCGATGATGAGATATTTGAGCAAACAGAGATGGTGCTTCGGTCTGCCTGTGGCCATTTTCTGCGTCCCTTTCCTGTGGTTGGCTGCCTTGACCTATCCCTAGTGATGAACTCTGTTCTAAGGGGTCACGCTTTATCAAACCTGCTTGAGATTCAGCCCACTTAAATTCCGTTTCAGTAGCTCCTTCTTCTCCGTTTTGAATTTATCACTTACTGCTGTTAGAAATTGATACAATCTGAATTCTTGCATTTTCTGATTGTACAAGGGAATATCTTCGGGGCATTTCATTGGATTCGTATCCAAGGTGTCAATCGACACCCCTATGTCCTGGAGGCTATTCTAGCAAGCCTCAAATGTTCCTTTCCCTTGTCGGATATTGTTGGCTTTTCGGTGCAGATCAAATACCTGCAGTGAGTCTCCCTGAGATCCGTATGTTAGAGCCAACCCATCCTATAGGGCTTTGTCCGTTGGATACCGTGAAACATTGTTGATCATACTTGCATCTACATTTTGTAAAATCCAGGTAAAGACAGAGTTGTCATCTTGTTCCCACCGAGGAAATCTCGGATCAATTGGAGGTGGGGGTGGTGGTATCCCAGTGAGTTGATATTGCCGTCCTCTGCCTAAAATGGCCCTGTAAATGATACGGGACCATAATGAATAATTGTTGCCAGTTAGCTTGACTACAACGTTCATATTTTCAGGTAAGGATATAGACTGTTGTGATGATGGGCTAAGATTATCTTTGAGGATCTGTGCCACTTGTATGGCCAAGTCCCCAGGGGTAGTGTGGGTGGATGATTCTGGTTTGGGGTCTTGCGGGTTTTGGTTTGTTTCTGATATGGCTGGTGTGTGCAGGTGCTGTTTGCAAGGAAGACAAACTCAGGACTGTATGTCTGAGCCACTTTGGCCGATTGGCCGGAGAAATGTATAGGCTTCTGATCAGGAAAGGTATTTCTGAGCAGTGATGAGACTTCCTCTTAGCCTTCCACTCAAAGATCTCACATTCAATGGGTACAGTCGGGATTGAACCGCTCTGATACCATGTTTGAGAGAAAAAACATGTTTTTCATTCATGTTTGTAACATACAACCAGTCCTATAATTATACCCCTTAGAGTCTATCTAAATATGGTAATTACAATCAATCAATCACTAATGCTAATTCCTGATTTACATCATTCCTAATTCTCAGAGATGTCTACAATCTACAATAATTACAGAATCCCTTAATTAAGATAAGTATATTCTAACACTTCTATCCTAATACACACTTTTACATAGTTGTTTTCCTTCCATTCATTTCATTACTGAAGTATTGTTGCATCGATATTGGTTAGTAATCACAACAATTTAGATATGTATGCATGAAAATTCCGATATGTTTTCAGAACAATTAGTTGTTTTTTCATCAATCAAATGTCTAGATTTATACCGATCATTTTTAATAACCAACCACCATTATGTTTTCAGAACAATTAGTTGTTTTTTCATCAATCAAATGTCTAGATTTATACAGATCATTTTTAATAACCAACCACCATTCTTTTTATTTTTTGGCATGTAGATTCTTACGCGGCATTATACTATTTTGTTATTACTTGCTCTTATTTTCTCATGACTTTCTTATGCTTTTTTTTTCCTCATCAGTTGCTGATAAATGTCTACCACCTTTAAAACTGCTGAAGCATCCGTAATATTTGTTCCTCCATGCTTCAATCTATCAAATCCTTCAACGTATATTTTTGGGGAAATATGCTTATTAGACTAATTATTTCTATTTCTAGTTGGAGTCAAAGACGCACTCTTTTTTTTGACTTAAAAAATATGATATATTGTGAAATGACAGTTGATCGAGACAGTTTGACGTAATTTTCATTATGACTCATCGAGAAATAACGTCTGTGTGCTTCTAATGCATGAGTATGGTTGCGTACATCCGACCTCCTATCCTGCCACAAGCGAGAGCTTTCGAAGGCAATAAGATGATGATGTTGTTGATGCTTATTAGACTAATATAATCATTTAAAAGCTCGGCAACTTATCCTACCTCATATACCGAGTTATCCTTATGAGACACATGGCAAGAAGTCTAAGGGCAGAAAATATTATTGATATTAGAATTAGTAATTATCATGGACCTACCGATATAATTCACGTCATCTACAAAAATAACAACAATGTTACCCTAAATATTAGAGATCCCGCCTATGACAAAATACGAAAGATCGGGTGTACGCAACTATACTCATGTGTTAAAAACACACAGAGGTTGTTTTTCAATGGCCCATATGGATGCTCAAATTGTGTCAATCAACTGCTACTTCACAATATAAGAAGCGCAGCCAATTCAGTAAGTTGTTTTGCTTTATTCCATCATATTCCAAAGTCCAAGAAGATTATGCCCTTGATTCCATTAGAAATAAACTTATTAGAGTAGGCAGTCAATAGACCAATCACCAATAGAAGACGACGGGAAAAGTGATAAAGATTAGTTACATCTACCCTTTTTTTGGGAAACAATGTAAATAGTATACCCAATGGCCAGAGCGTACCCTGACCCGAAAAAAACACCATAATGGGGGTACAACCCGTACAATGGACAAAAGTGGTAAAGCAACATGCTGCCCACCACGAAAGCCATAGCAAAATAATAGCAAAAAATGCCAAGGCAACAGGCTGTCTGGCTCAATTTACACTAAAATTGCCTACAATTGCAATGAACCATGAGTAATCAATGCGTAAATCGAAAGTCAAAAGCAAAAAAATGGTCCATTTCATACCATACAACTACGGAAGTAGGGCAGGGAAGGTTTTGTGCATGACCCTATAGACATGTGTACAAATGAGCCGCGTAACATCTGCTAGAATAAATGCAACATCTTCAAAAGTTTTCTTGTCTCTACCATGCCAGATGAAATACACATTTGCAGCTATTGAGACTTTTACTGCCTTGAATCTAGGAGACTTATTTCGTAATCTAGATTTAGCCCAAACTAAAGTTCTTGTGAGGTTAGGTAAGGTGGTAGGCATGCCGCACCAAGAAGTAATCGAACACCGAACGTGCTTAATGAGTGGGCAATGAAACAAAATATGCCTAGAAGTTTCGAGACAGGAGCGACAAAGTGCACAAGATTGATTTTGCACAAAAACTATTTTGTCTCTAGTTTGCCATTTACCAAGCGCAGCAAGCCAAAGACAAAAAGAATGTTTTGGAGTGATGGCAGAGTCCCAGACAATGTCCGCCCAAGGAACTTTCGGTCCCTTAGGACGGAAGTACTAATATGCACATTTTGGTTGAAGGCATTCATTCTTTACCCACATTCCAATGAGCAAAATGACATTTTCAATGCTACCTTGAGCATGGACTAAAGTATCCCGAATCTGTAGCAATTTTTTCAAAAAAGGAGAGTCTGATTTTTTAATCAGTCTAGTCCAAAGAGTACCATATAATTTATATCTGTGGTTTATCCATTGCACCCAGAGTGTGTCTTTTTTGTTATGCAAATCCCAGATATGTTTTGCCAATAAGGATGTGTTCCAGGCGCGAAGGTTGCGGACCCCAAGGCCACCTTCTTTAAGGGGAAAACAAACTTGTTTCCAAGCCACAAGGGCTTTTCTGTTTCCCATATCTGTGGTCCCCCAAAGAAAGTGTAAGCGAATCCTATTGATTTTCTCCAAAACAGAAACTGGTATGGGCAGCGCACTAAGCCAGAAACAGTAAACGCCCTGTAGAACAGATTTTATAAGCTGTAACCTGCCCGCATAGGATAGAGAATTGGATTTTCAGAGATTAATTTTTTAAAGGAGTTTGAAAATGAAAGGTGAATAATGACCAGCCTGTAACCGATATCCAGCAATTGGTACACCAAGATATCTGAAGGGCATTGTGCCCAATGAAAACCCGGATATGGATTGAAGGGAGGACTAATCATGCACTCCCGCGACAAAAAAAACTTGATTTTGAATGATTTGGTAAGAGGCCAGAGCAGAGACCAAAATTTTTCAGCCTATCCATAATTTTTTGAATAGACATAGCGTCAGCTTTTGAAAAAATTACCAGATCATCAGCAAAACAAAGATGTGTGATAAGAGTCTCTTGACATTTTGGATGGAAAGAAAACTCAGGATCCCTGTGCAATTGCTGTAGCAACTTAGATAGTACTCCATCGCAATAACAAAGTGAAAAGGCGAGAGAGGATCCTCTTTACGAAGTACCCTCTTACCTTTAAAGAAACCATGAATACCACCATTAATAGAAATGAAGTAAGAAGCTGTAGTGACACACTCCATAATCCATGAAACAAAAAGGGTGGAAAATTTAGCCCAAGTAAAACTGTTTTAAGAAAAACCCAGTTTAGTGAATCAATTTTGAAATTTCAACTTTCAGCATGCATTTCGGGCTAGTCCTTTTCCAACCATACTCCCTAACAAGTTCTTGTACCAAAAAGACATTTTTCATCATGGAACGATTCTTTAAAAACCCAGATTGAGCTTTGTCGATGATTTGTGACATGACAGGTATGGGCCTGTTTACCATTATTTTGGAAATAGCTTTATAAATCACATTGCAGCATGAAATTGGCCGAAAGTCAGTAACCTTGGAGACGTTAGCAGACTTTGGGACAAGGGCAATGATAGCATGGTTGAGCTGCTTAAAAAGCTTTCCATTTCTAAAGAATTCATGAATAGCAGTCATCGTATCTTTTCCAACCACATCCCATGATCTTATAAAAAATCCAGATGTATAGCCATCATGACCAGTAGCTTTATCGCTACCAATCAAAAAAATGGCATTTTTTATTTCCGCATCTGAAATGTTTTTGACAAGATCTTCAGCAGCTGAAAAGGGCAGTTTAGGGCCAAGATTCAAAATAGCTTGGTCTATGGCGACGGAATCTTGGTTCATGCCAAGAAGATTTTGAAAGTAGTTCACTAACTGGGAGCCAATATCATCCAATGAAAGAGTGTGTTGGCCATCAGGTTTTTCAATAGAGGCAATGAAGTTTCTAGCTTTGTTTCTACGTAAGACAAAGTGAAAGAATTTTGAATTCCTATCACTAAGATGAATGTAAGAACTTTTAGCTAGCTCGGAGAAATATTTTTTTTTCAAAGATGATGAGGGAGTATGTGAGTTTCCTTTGTTTCTGAAGCTCATTTTTCCAATCAAGGGACCCCAATTTTGAGGATCTGAATTTTGCAAAGACTCAAGATCAGCAGTTGCTCTATCCAGCCTAGAAGAAATATGCATGAAATCTTTCTTATTCAGGGCAACGAGAGGTTTTTTGAGCAATTTTAAATTCTTGACTAGCATGAAAAGCGCACAACCATGAATGCAAGGATCCCAAGACTCTTTCATAGTACTCAGAAAGGTTTGATGATATGTCCACATATTAAAAAACTTAAATGGTGGTTTCAAGTTTTGAAAAGGAGATAGTAACGAGAGTATCGCTGGAGTGTGATCCGAAAGACAACCGGAATTTTCGAACAAAGCACTGGCTTTAGGAAAGTATTCAAGGAAAGGACCATTGACTAGAATCCGATCAAGCTTGGTTTTGATAAGTCCATTATCCCAAGTATGTAGGGGGCCAGAGTAGGGTAATTCAACCAACTCAGACAATATTCTCAACATCCGTCCTCACGTGACAATATGACTTGACATACACACGTGTCTTAGAACCTGCCCTCAATCATAAAACACAAGCCAGATAGCAATCTGCATTGGCATACAGACGCATCTTAGAACCCGCTGGTAATGTGGGTTGACATACACACGCGCTTAGAACCCGTCATCAATCACAAATCACAAGCCAGACATGAACATCTGGACTTGGTGAAGAAAGACAATAAATGGCCAACCATGGGCCAGCCAAGATGTGAATCACATCTTAAACCTGATTGATATCATGTTGAAATGCCCTTGTTGAAACTTGGCTTACATGAGGTGAGACGCATATCAACTCAAAAATTTAAGGTACCACCACCCTCATATAACATATATATTTTTTCTCAATTTGACCAATGTGGGACAATATTCTCAATACGTTCTATGTAGTTATACTTTAGAAAGAGATCAAGGAAGGAAATTAAAGAGAATATCTCGTACCAATTTTCAATATCATGTGTGTAATTTATGTTTTTTAAAAATCTTGGCAGTCATTATTACATTTTATTTTGTTTTGATTTTTGTTGGACAATGTTTTTGATCTTTCTACTGTATGGTAAAAGTTATCCGTAACGTATACGATAAAGCCAAATCTTAATTTGGATTATAAAGGTGAAATCTCTGCTCCCACCGTTTCAGCCCCAAGAAGCTGGAGGATATAAATCAGAAACCCAGCAGACTATTAGGTTGGGTGATGACTTAATTTAATAGTATGAGTGGTCGGTTATTTACCACCATGAACCCTGCTATCAACTTATGAATCTCAGCCAATGAGGCATTACTCTAATGGTAATGCCGAGGCCCTATGACTAAGAGGTTATAAGTTCAATCCTCGTCTGAGGCAATATCTCTTCATATGAGGCAAGATTCTACATAATGTGACATGATCCAGAAAAAAGTTGTAATCTTCATTTGGGGCACCTATCCACAAGGTGGCATAATAAAAAAAAAAATTATGAATCTCGTTGCACACCCTTAGTTATTCAAAATGGTGAGATTAGAAAATACAACATCTGATTCTCCTAACATCAGTCAAAAAAAAAAAAAATACTTATTCTAACTTGATAAGCACAAACTCTTCTTATTTTGTTAATTATAAAAAAATATAAAAAAAAATCATACCATTGGATTCAATTACGCTAAAATGAGAAATGCATTTATTTATCAAGTTAGGGTGTGTAGTTGTCAATTTTCCAATTGAAATGACCCCAGCAATGTAATTCGATATTTGGAACTTATAAATAATGGGTCATTAAGAACTAAAAAAAAATAAGGCAATTTGAAGAAATTGCACTTCATGGATTTGATCAGTTCATATTATTTATTGATGAACAGCACTTACCAAAGAAAATCCTTGACCTGGTTTTCATCTAGCAAGACAAAATTATTCCCTAAGATGCTATTTCTTGTTGAGAATTAATCGAAAATCAAGTAAATACTAATTTTCATCTGTATGTTGAATAAATGATAAGTTTCGATACTTCACAAAGGAAAGCATACGCACGTATCCAGTATATTTTACAGACATAAAAAATTATCGTTATGGTCTGGAAAAGATGATAGACAGACAAACAATACCTCAATCCTAAAGGATATAAGGTTTGCTTTCAACGAGAACCCCCGCTTTATATGTAGATGCATAGATGACACAATAATAGTGATATGGTGTGCTAATGTGTTAGTGAAATAATTTAGTAAATACAAATAGAAAGATGTCGTTAACTATAACAAATTAATTATACATTTGTGTCCAAGCGGCTGATATGAACCCTAAGTGCTTTGTGTCTCCGAGAGGTCATATGTCGTTAACTATAAGAAGTCCGATTAGTTACATTTGTCGTTTTTTGAGATGATATTTTTATCCACGTCACTATAATTAGTCTTTGCGGTGCTCAGAACATAGCCCAACTGGTTCCGGACAGGAGTTCTCGAAAGGAATGTTAGAGGTTCAATTCTTGTCAAAGGGAATAGAGCCTAATCCCAACAAGTGCATACTGTGAGAGTTTCCTTGGCATGTAGGATTGCCTGCAGTGCTAGTGACTCTTTATGCATACTACGGTGTAAATGACCAAGCTTCTGCTAGCAGGCCGTTAGGTATCTGATTTACCTCCCTATAATATATTTAGGACTGAGTGTGGCAGGAACCTTACTGGTTGGGGTTATAATTTTTTTTTTTAAAATTAGTCTTTGCGATTTGGGAATTAAAAAGAAGACCCACTCGAACAGGAAGCAGCACTTTACGACTATTTCTGATTTATGTCCAGCTTAAAACGACATAGGGGGAGGAGACTAAAATAAAGGAGAACATCCGGACTGGCTTGGGAAGCAGCAGCTTGGGGTTTTTGTTAAATTCTCTTCCCGCCATCTGGAGAACCACCTTGCCAAAAACCCAGAATTCGCCGTTATTTTGATGCTGTTGTCACTCAAGGCATGCACTCTTGCCTTCACTCACCGCACTCCTTTCTTCAAACACCTTCCCTGCAAACTTAAATCCCATTTCTTTACCATTTCCTTTTCTGGGTTCTTTCCAAAACCCCAAATCTTGTCTCCATTCACCTCCAAGTTCTCCACAACAATGTCTTCTAAACGCCCCTCAGCGTTTGATGTCCTCATGGCAAACGCTTCCAAGAAGAAGAACCCCCAAGAGAAGCCACCGTCACCCAAGAAACGTAAAGCTGATGATTCTAACAGTACCAAGAACCAAGATTTGGTGCAAATTCAAGAAGCCCAGATCGAAATTACCCCACAAGAAACAGTGAAAGTTGCCAAGGTGACCACAAAATCGTCTGGAGTCGGTGCTAGTTCTGAAATTCTTCCTAATTCGGTTGAAAAGGGAGGAGCCCAGAATGAAAAAGAAGTCCTTGATGGTGATTTGGTGGTTAAGAAACCTAAGTTGATCGTTAGTCCAGATGAGAGTGTGGGGGAATTGAAAAAGAAGGCTGCTAATTTTGACCCGAAAAAGGCGGGATATTGGGGTAAGGGTGAGAAGGTGCCATTTATGTTCTTGGCCAAGACGCTTGATGTAGTTTCCAAGGAGAAGGGTAGGATTGCAACCACGGAGATTTTGTGTAATATGTTGAGGACTGTGATAGAGAGTACCCCTGAGGATCTATTGGCGGTTGTGTACCTTTTGGCTAATAAGATTGCACCGGCTCATGAAGGTTTGGAGCTTGGCATTGGGGAAACTTCAATTATTAAAGCTTTGGCAGAGGCTTGTGGAGCCAAAGAAGCACATATCAAGAAGCAGTACAAGGTGGATTGCGTCTATTTATAATCTTGTGAAAGTAACTATGATTGAATAGGGAAAGATTGAAATTGTTTTTACATTTCATATTTCGTTCTGTATTAGACTTATGCCACCAAGGCCATATGCTAATTTGGATGTCATTACTGAAGCCAAGTTGAAAACCAGATGTGTGGATATGGACTTCCTTGCATGCTCAAGTTTCAAGTCTTTATTGCATCATCCTGATAATGATCCAGTCTGGGCTTCTTGTACTGCATATTATGTATGTGTACGTAAAGTTGGTGAAACCGACTTCTCATTTTCAGAATCTCTTCAGCATTCTAAGGCAAGGCTTGTTGTGAGCTAAAATTGTGGGATTCTTTAGCACATTAGCTTGTTTTCTTGTAGATATATTTTCCCCCCTCATTTTTGTCGGGAACCTGCTGTAGCGTGATGTTCTTGCTGAGTGTACAGCCACATACACAAATAAAGGAAAACCCATAATTAGGACCGTGATGCTTTAGACTCAGCCTATCCAAGCCCCTTCATCTAGGAGTTATTTGGAAGTTCTCTGATCTTGTTCTTCTCGTTATTTTGAATTGTTATGCTTAACTTGCCTTCCTAGAAAGAATATATACAGGTAAGTAGTTAATAATTTCTAGACGATTCTTTCTATTGAAATTCTCTTTCTTCAAACATAAGATTATTAGACTTTAGATCCCACACACGGATGCTACAAACTTGTTGAGGTCTTCAATATAAGTTAATTCCAGCAAAGTTTCTTTAGCTGTCATAATTCAGGTTAGCTACTTGTTGAAAATCAGGGGCAGATAAGATCCTGCAGTTGTTCCATATTGTACATCGTGGAGGAAATATATATCAAGGAACACAATTGCAAATGCTACCAAGAATTTTTTTTTTAATTCTCCAGTTTCCTGCCTTGTACTGCTTTGTACGTGCATGTTTGTGTGTATGTGAAGCTGTTGTCATGTGACTTGATGTCATGGGTGTAAGTTGCATAAATCTCCTGTATTCATAAGGCAAGGCTGTATATAGGCCTAAATGCCGAAGAGATAAGCTAGTTTAGTTTCTTCTATTTCGTTGGTATCTTGGTATTTTGACTTTTCTATCCCATATCTTAACATCTGTTCAAATATTTTCTTGTAGGAACTTGGTGATTTAGGTCTTGTTGCAAAAGCAAGCCGGTCATCTCAGCCTTTGATGCGAAAACCAGAACCCCTAACTGTCACCAAAGTTTTCAATACATTTCGTATCATTGCAAAGGTACTTCTAGTGTGCATTGGTCAGGCATCTGGCCTAAGTGTGATGTTTCCATTGTTGTATACAGAATACGTGATTGTTCTTCAAATTGATAGCTTGTTGCTATACGGAATATGTTACTTGAAAGTTTTATACAGAATATGTTATTTTATAGCTTGTTGCTGTATCTTTTTGTCTATTGAAGTTTGTATAACTTGCTAGATCTACCTATGTAAATCTTTTTACATTGATGAAAACTGAAGTTACAAAATAAAAAGTGGTTGTCCTTCAAGTTGATTACCTCAGTACTAAAGTTGCTCAACAACTTTACCAGATATGGTAATTATGCACTTTACCATGTTATCGACTTAGTCAAGTTCGTCTAGCTTGATTTTCAGATTCCCACCATTCTTCAGAAAGCCTTTCTATTCATCTATTTCTGCTGGTCTATTATGGGTTTCAGTTTTCATACCTTTTTGCAATGTGGAAGATGTCGAGAAGAACAAGAACATTCAGTTTCCTATGTTACTCTTCCCAGGATTAAGGGTTTACTGCCTATCCAAAATGCAGTGAGCTTCTTGAACTTCTGCATTTATCTCACAGTCGCTTTTCTGTTTTTTACCAGACCAATAGTAAACCAAGAACAATTGAAGCTAGAATTTATCTCACAGTAGCCTTTTCCCCCCTTCTTGCGGGGGTGGTGGCGGGCTGAGGGTGGGGGGTAGAGTTGGTTTGCATTTCTCTTGGACCCTGGGATATTCGGAATCATTCTTTGGAAATTGTTTGGCTTAGCACTTAGTGGAAACCCCACAGAGAACGCAACCTTTCATGGGAAGGCAGAAAAATGTCAATCAATCGAACGCACTATGAGACAGAATATAACACGATGACTAAGAGAGTAATTATTAGAATGACTTTGTTTCTTAATGCATTTTGGTAAAACTGAATTGGTTGCAATTTATTCCGTTAATTTGATGTAAAAGGTTTGACTTAGCCTTTTCTTCCAAAAGGAAAAGGGAAAAAAAGCTCAACTTTCCCCCCCTTATTTTATGTGGGGGTGGGAAAAAAAGCTTTAATTTAAGCTTAGTCAATTTGTACTTTTGTTGCAACATTTGGCAAGATCAGAAATCTGGATTCTCAGTTTATTCAATTCATGTTCATTTTATGTGCAATGTTTTCTGGACACCAATTTGGACTGCTCTTTAGTTTGCGTTTAATTGTTGTTCCAGTAATTGGAGCAACTGCAAGTGCAACTGTGACATATCATACCAAAAAAAACTTGTATCGTTGACTAGGAAGTTCCTGTAATGGCTATTCTTGTTGTTGATACAATCATGCAGTTGGTAGAACTACAGTGATTTTCTATTTGATCTTGTTGGTGAAGTTAACTATTCCTGAACCAGTAGTATCATGTCATGGTAGAGGACCTACCCATTATTTATCATGACTATATCAACTTTCTCTCGTTCTCTGTGCAAGAAATTGCCTCAAGCAATCATGGCTCTGCATCCTTGGTCACGGTGGGGACTAACTCTATTTCTGTCAAATTATTCAGATTCTCCTCGCTATTGACGTTTTTCTACTGTGCCTCTTAGCTTGAATTCTTCATGCTTGCAGCTACTGCTACGCCAGGAGAATGTGCTTAGATTCCTGATGTTGTCCTTTGCTTCCTTTGTGTTGATTTTTAGGATGTTTGTACTTTGTTTAAGCTGAAACTTTGGCTCAATGCTGTATGACCAAGGAACATGTTTAATTACTGTTATTCCGATTGGAACTCTCTTCATGATTAAGGATTCATTTAGCGCGGTTCTCTTAGTGAGATAATTTAGTTGCTGTGTCTTTTATTTTCCGAGCAAATTTTTGCCTACTGTATTTATCACCCAACAAATGTAGCAAGCAGTTTTGGGTGGCTGCCTAACATGTATCCATTGTACAAATTCAAGAAAATAAAGTGAACAAATGGAAGTGTGAATTTTCTTTTTGAACCACGATTTTCACGACTTCATGCTTCCATCATTGTACTTATTTTTATCTCTGGAATTGGTGTGCTTGAATTTCTGTATATTTTTTTAGGAGTCTGGAAAGGATAGTCAGGAAAAGAAAAAGAACCACATCAAGGGGCTGCTGGTTGCTGCAACTGACTGTGAACCTCAATACTTGATACGTCTTCTCCAGGTCGTAAGCTGGGGGTTTTGTATTCCTTGATCTCATATTTGATTAGGCATATTAACTATCTTAAAACTTTATGAGCAGACAAATCTACGAATTGGTTCGGCTGGGCAAACTCTTTTAGTGGCTTTGGGTCATGCTGCGGTTTATGCAGAAAAGCATTCCTTGTCTAAGGATGTAGATTCCCCATTAGAAGAGGTATGTAAGACTAGCTTTAGTCCTACAGAAGATTCCTTTTAGTAACTGTGATAGCTCCCCTTCCTGGATATCTCATGCAAATTCAACCTTGTATTGGTTGTTTTGTTGTGGTTATCTTTTGTTTTACAAATATTGTCATCTCCTTATAATTGGATCACTTCCCTGCAGGCTGCAAAAATTGTAAAGAAAGTCTACTCTGTCATTCCAGTTTATGAAAAGATTATACCTGCTCTTCTTGCTGAGGGTGTCTGGAATCTTCCCAAGGCATGTACGTTTTCACCTGGTGTTCCTGTTGGACCCATGCTAGCAAAGGCTACCAAAGGAGTATCTGAAATTTTAGACAAGTTTCAGGATACAGAATTCACCTGTGAATATAAGTATGATGGAGAACGTGCTCAGGTAAAACCACTCTGGTCATTGGTTACATCTTTACGGATATTGTCTAAAGATGCCCTTTTTTCTCTCCATTTGCTTCAGATCCATTTCTTGGAGAATGGTTCAGTTGAGATATATAGTCGAAATGCTGAAAGGAATACTGGGAAATATCCTGATGTTGTTGAGACTATTACAAGGTGAATCTTTTTCATTAGGAGGAGCCACTTCTTTAATAAGTAAATTGATGTTAGTATCCTAATTTGTTGAGACTATTATAAGGTGAATCTTTTTCATTAGCAAGATGCACTTCATGTATTCAGTAAATATAATATCTTAGACAGTGTTTTTTTTTTACCAGAAAACTTTTTATTTCATATTTGCAATGTGTACATCCTTCACTCTGCTACTGCAGATACTACCCTTTCTTTCTACCTTTTATATTAATACACTTTCACTTGTGGGAAAAGCACAACTGATACAGATTTCCCAATTTGTCCGGGATTTTTTTTATCCTTCTCCATGAACTAACATATAGTATAATGTGGTTAAAGCTTCCCTGCTGAGTTCCCAATGTCTTCTTTCTTTACCATCAAATGTTCTTGCATTTCTTTCCCCTCATATTCAGTACAGCTCTTCTGAAAAGCTAGGAGCATAAGCTCTTTATGGAATATACTTCTCTATGGACCTTCTTCAAGCTATCAGGTGGCATCTTGTATCCCAAAATTCTCATATCTGATTTCCATACTCTTTTAGAGTATATAGAAGAGAAGAATAAGTGTTTATGTGTTTCCATTAATTCCCCACATAGGCAGCACATCTTTTCTTCTATCCTTTGTTGGAAGGTGTTTCCAGCAACCCAGCCATGAGATAATAGCATACCTTGGCACTCTTCTTTTCCACCAAATCTTCCTTTTCCACTCTTCTTCTACACAGGTTTGATATACAAAGGTAAAACGTCATGAAAATATCAGTATGATTTTCACGTGGTCCATTTACCCTTTCTTTATGTGGAAACTTAGAGGGACTGTACGTTCTGAGCGTGAACAAACTAAATTCTCTAAGTTTTGTGCTAGTTTATGTGACAAGATGAAAGTGGATAAGGCACTAATTCCCGCTGGCATCTGTTTTTTTAAGTGCAGATTAAAAGAATCAAGCGTAACATCATTTGTTCTTGATTGCGAGCTTGTTGCATATGATAGGGAGAAAAAGAAGATCCTGCCTTTCCAGGTTCGCTATATTTTTATTCTTTTTGCTTTTGTTTTATTTTTTATGGTTCTTATATTACTTTACCTGTCTTTGGTCATTCTCTCTGTATGCCATTTGTTTTTAAACTATAAAAACTGGAAAAGTAACGAGGATTTCTCCACATTATAATATCTTTAACTACCACATTTGAGTTCTTTTCAGTGAATTATAACAGGAAGCTTAGAAGAAGGCTACTGAGTGTTGGTCTATAGTATAGCTCAGTTTGCTCAATAGCCTGAGCTTGGATGTCGGTGGAGGGAGTTGCATCATTGTTTTTTTCGTCCTTTTGATAATCCCCCTAAAAATCCATAAACTGGTAGTCATCTAGTTCTATCAGGCTTTTATGTTTCTACACAATCTGGAGTAGGACCACTAGAAAACCTACAAACATGATGTTCAGAACTTTTGTTTTACCAATAACTTAGCATCGTAGTCTCATAATACCTACATTGGTCAAGTGTGAATTCAGTATTTTGAGTCTGATTTTCAGAACTGAATATGCTATAGCAGCTGGGTGATAGTATAGGACGCATCTGATGTATACTACTCCCTTCGTCCCAAAAATATTGTCAGTTTCAATTTTGGTGTCCAAAAATATTGTCTACTTTCTACAATTGGTAATGTCTAGTAGTGAAAGTTTCTATAATACCCTTTCAATTAACACTTACATGATTTCCCTATTTTTACCTCAATTAGCCAAGTAGAGTTAGAATAGGAATAGTGACTAAAATAGTTTGACTTCCTTAAACTATGCTCAAGTGAAACCATGACAATATTTTTGAGATAGAAGGAGTATTAATTTCTTTTCAAGCATGATTAGACTTGTGAATGGTCGTGTTGGGACGAGTTCGACTTTATTATTTTGATATGTTGTGTGTGGCTTTGTGTTAATAATGTAATTTTGTTTCTTTCCCAATTTTTCCAGCTCAAAGCTTGGGCTTTCCATTTTGTCTAACAATCATTTTCAGTAGGTCATAGTTTTCAATTTATTGGTTTCTGTGAATCTCTTCATTTGATTTTTTTTTTTGGTAAAAAGGAAACTTCACTAACCAATGGTGAAAAATGTACATGTGAGATCCTAAGGGATGTGAGATGTATATTTAAGGTTGAGTTTGATATCTTGACAGGTTCTCAGCTCTCGTGCTCGTAAGAATGTTGTCATGGAAGATATAAAGGTTGCTGTTTGTATATATGCTTTTGATATCTTGTATCTTGATGGCCAAACACTTATGCCGGAACAACTTCATATTCGTAGAGAGGTATGACAAATGCTTGTTACGTTGCTAGTACATATGCTGGAGACATTTCTGCTGAACTTTAATATTCACATTCTCAAACCCCATTATAACCATCACACATTCCCGTGGTATATGGTTTTGACAATTGAAGATCTGATATTGCACTGCTAAGGACTGACATATCAAATTGGGAAATTACAAAAAAAAAAAAAAAATACAAAAAAGACATCAATTTGGGCCGAAGTCCACTGGGGACCCTCAAATTGTCAATAATTCTGGATCTGACAAATTGGACCTTGGAACTTATTATTTTAGACAAGAAATGGACCATTCCACCAAAACCATGTCTAAATTAAATGGAAGTTACATATCAGCACTAGATTCCCCAGACCCTAGCGATAACTTTTGTTGGCTGAATATGTGTTGTTGTATATCAGCACTAGATTGAAAGGCAATTGTCTCTGTCCTTTAATGAAATATTAAGCTATTTTTAATAAAGCATTATGATAAAGTAAGAAAAAATAATGGATGATATTTCCTTAAAAAAATTGAATGGATCATAGGTTACTTAAAATTGTAAACTATTTTTATTAAATTCTTTATCATCATCATCATTATCCAACTCAGTATATCCTAACGACATCAAAAACTATCGCTAGTGTCTGGGGAGGGTAAGTGGTAGGCAAACAACAACTCTGTCCCAAGGGATGAGAGTCTGCTTCCAGTGAGACCCCCGACTCTATATGTACCTATATGTACCTATATAAATGACATAATATTAGAGATATGATGTGCTAGTGTGTTAGTGAGGGAATTTAAGAAATACAAAGAAGGGGCTTTCGATATTTTTATTAAATTGGAATATACTAATAAAGTAGCTAGAACAGCAATTACTATTCCCTCTGGAAGTTCTCTGCTCCATTGTGTTCCACATAGAGGATCTTTAAGGTGAGATGGGTTCCTTGGTTCTATAAAACAATGCATCTAGCTGGTGATTGTAGTTCTCTTGTGGGTCATCTAGTGGGTCAACATTAGCAACACGTGCTCACCCTCAAGCAAATTAAAGGCTGACCATATTGCTACTTCAAATTCTGTCTTGAGTAAACCTTGTTAGATTGAACCAGGCTGTTAATGATGCCTGAATGATTGGTTGATTTTATGGCTCGAAATGTCTGATTTGGGATGTTTTTTCTATAATTAACACACACACACACACACACACACATATATATATATATACATACATATATATATATACACACACACACACATATATATATATATATATATATATATACACACACACACACACATATACATACACACACACACACACACACACACACACATATATATATATATATATATATATATATATATATATATATATATATATATATATATATATATGAAAAATGTTTTTGAGTATACTTGGTTTGGTGTGAAATTAGTCCCTAATCCAACTGCTTCAGTTGTCAGCTCAAAAGTTTTAGAGTCGAACTGTCTACTTCGTCTCTTGTTTCAAAGCATTGCTTATGTTTCAGCATCAACTGATTCGTTTGGTATCAGATCCATTATGTTTTGAACAGACTTATGTTGCTTGATTTTTTATTTTAAAAATTTTGGAGTAGATGATGCTTGGTATTAAGTATTGCTTTCTTAAGTATTATTACTTCACTATAAATTGCCGCACATTTTGTTTTCCTGCTGGAGCATCTTTTTTCCTTAGTGGTGTGATATTTGAGATTATAAAATTCATTGTCTTCTTTTTTGGGCCCGTTCTGACCTTTTAAAAAAGAAAGTTCATGGAGTCCTCCTTGATATTGTAAGTCGGATTATCAGGTGCTATTTTTTATGAAGTTCAAAAATTCCTACATTTCATGTTTTCATATCTCAGATGAAACTGACGGTGTTCATTAATTAATTTACACACTTCTTTGATAGTCAGTCCTAATATATTCAGTGGTCCACTCTTTTAACCGGGAAGTCCTGCGACTTGTTACTGATTTTTGCAACTTCATGCAAGCTTTTTTTGTTGATAACGGATGTAATGTGTATTAATGCTTTATGGGGTTCTCTTTGTAGCTTCTTTACAAGTCATTCAAGGAAGAACCTGGATTTTTTCAGTTTGCTACTGCAATAACATCAAATGACCTTGAAGTAATACAGAAATTTCTTGAAGCTGCTGTTGATGCAAGGTTGAATAGCTGTCCTCAGAATCTGGAATGTTGTCTTTATCTTGGTTTCAGTTATCCTAGCTTTAATTTAAAATGATACATTCATGGCCTTCTGGAACCATCTTGTCTCCCACGGTCTTTCTCCCTTTCTCTGTTAGGTGCCGCTTGTACAGATGTGACCTGCAGTTGCATTCAGATATTCTCAGGGGAAAATATCCTGCCGAGTCGCTGGAAAATTCTCATCACTTAAAACTGAAAAATCATATGATTAGTTTATTGCATGTGGCTCATTCTACCATTAGATTGGGGGAAGCCTCTTATAATCTGGCAACTTTGATTTGGAAACTTCTGAGCGATGAGAATTATCAATTGTTGCTTTTGTTTATGCAGTTGCGAAGGATTGATCATCAAAACATTGAAGAAAGATGCAACATATGAGCCTACTAAGCGATCACTTAATTGGTTGAAATTGAAAAAAGATTACATGGAGAGGTAATTAATTAAATTAATTTGTAAAAACAGAAAAATAATTAAATATTCTTGGGGTTGCTGGTTGAGCTTACGGACCTTGCCAACTTCAATCTTCAGTATTGGTGACTCGCTGGATTTGGTACCGATTGCTGCATTCCATGGTCGTGGAAAACGTACAGGTAATCTATCTTACACCTTTTATGTGTGTGTGTATCTGTTTGAATAATTTGCGTATACTTGGTTCATTGTAATATTTGATGTCCCAGTGATCAATGATGTCATCAAGTTTTTCTTATATATGATGAGCAATGTCAGAATGGGGAACACTTTGCAATTTACTTAAAACTGGTGGCTTGGGTTTCTCTCTTTCTCTCTAGGGGTTTATGGTGCTTTTCTTCTGGCTTGCTACGACGCTGATAGCGAGGAATTTCAGAGCATATGTAAAATTGGTAATGTTGCTAGTTTTTGTAATTACAAGTTGATGGCTAAAGGATTCCGCTATAATGTCTGAAAAATTCTTTTTAATGGCTCTCGATACTCTGATGTTAACATGAAGTCTTCTGACATTGGTTAGGCACTGGATTTTCTGAAGTTATGCTTGAAGAGCGTTCTGCAAGTTTACGACCTAAAGTCATTTCTAATCCAAAGGTTTTGTTCAAAGTTCTACGAATTTATTTCAGAACTTGAATGTTTTCTACTTTGAAATATATGTGATTCTATTTTCTGATATACTGGCTTATTGCAGTCTTACTACCGGTATTCAGATACTATCAACCCTGATGTGTGGTTTGAACCTTCAGAGGTAGGAAATCTTCATGGAAATATTATACTTCTCTGCTTTGAGTTTGATATTTCTTAGTGGTTTTCAAATGTCTCAGTTTACTGCTTAAATGCTTGCGCTCTTTAGTTTGTATTGGAAGAATGGCGTTGGGCAAATTGCTTTTTATATGACTGTCAGTGAAACACACTTTACACTTCACTCCCCTTCATTAAGTGTTCTCTCTGTCGAAATACATATATTATTTCTTTCATTCAAGAAGATTATATTTATCTGTGCCTTCATCCCCTGTATTTACAGAATGAGTTGATTCTACACATCTTGATTAATTAGTTTTGTATATCAGGTTTGGGAAGTAAAAGCTGCTGATCTAACTATCAGCCCTGTTCACCGTGCTGCCATTGGGATTGTGGATTCGGACAAGGTATGCACCTGATCTCATTAGCAAGTTTCTACTCTATCTTTGAACATACAAGTAAACTTTTTTGTTTCCCTATTTGCCATCATCTCTTCCACTCAAGTCAAAAAGCATTTCAGAATCATCCCATATCTTTACACAATCGATATGTCGCACACCATGTCAGCTTAAGTTGCTTAGACTATGATTGTTTGGGCCTTCCTTTGATTTGAGACGTTCTAAAGGTGTAATTTATGTCTAGGATGTTCACATTAAATAAAAAGATTGTTAAATTAATAGTATCAATAGGACCACCGTATTTAAGAATCCTGGAGAGGGCCTTTTTTTTTTTTTTTGTGTATTATAGATCCTTATCCCATCTTCTTTCAATATCATTTTTCCATTTTGCAGGGAATTTCTCTCCGATTTCCACGTTTGCTTCGGGTGCGCGAAGACAAGACCCCAGAGCAGGCCTCATCATCTGAAATGGTGAAAAGAGAGTTTTGATTAATCATCTTATCTGACTTGTTAATTGTTTAGATCTTAGGTAGTTACTTATTTCCTGCATGCTGGTTCATTTTCAGGTAGCTGATATGTATAAATCTCAGAAACACACTCAAGATGTTCAGGATGAAGAAGATGATGAATAAAACAAGCTCATGTTTCATCAGTTCCATCCGTTCTGCTGTGGAAAAATGGTCCAATCATAAGCTGGTCAGTTGACTTCCATAGTGTGTGTGTATCTGTTTCCATTTCCATTGAATTTAAAGACACACTCTTCGCTAAATGTAAAATATAATGGAATAAAGCAAAGCGGCTCACTACATTGGTTGCGTTTTTTGTACTGTAAAGTAGCATTCGGTGGACACAATTTGACGCAATTTTCATTATGCGTCATCCGGAAAGAACCCATATATGTTTCCAACACATGGGTAAGGTTGCATATACCCGACCGCTCCTACCCTACTATAGACGGAAGTCTGTACGGCAATGAGATAATATTGTTTATATATATATATATACGTGTGTGTGTAATTACAGTGTCAACTCAACAGATCCAACTTGTTTGCCCCTCCTAGTAAAGTGCTATTCAGTAGGAAAAACGATGTGTATCATGTCATTACATAATAGAATCTGCGACACTTCTCTTGCTTAATCTCGAGAACTTCATCATCATCATCCGTACCCAGTATATCCCAACGACAGCAAAAGCTATCGCTAGGGTCTGGAGAGGGTAAGTGGCAGGCAAACAATACCTGTCCCAAAGGAGAGAGAATTTGCTTCCATTGAGACCTGCGGCTCTATATGTACCTGCATAAATGACACAATAATAAAGATATGGTATGCTAGTGTGTTAGTGAGGGAATTCAGAAAATACAAAGAAGAGGCTGTCGATATTAAAGCTGTTGTTTGACATGATCTCTTACTGGTAAAACTGGTGTTTGGCATGATCTCTTACTGGTAAAACTGGTGTTTGGCATGATACATGTGATTATTTGTCCTCCTCTGTTTACTTATCACGATTTTGGATACATGTGATTATTTGTCCTTCTCTGTTCACTTATCACGATTTTGGCCTCTCTCTCCCTCTTGCTGTTCAGCACAATGGCTATGCTGAACCACACCCTTTATCATTATGGTTCAGTATCTATATCTGCATCATTGTGTTGCTAGCAGTTCAATTTGGTAATAATGTATGTTTTGCTTTCTTTAGTAAAGAAATCGAAAGATACAAGATGGTTCGGTGTCCTCTGGTACCAGTTTACGAACGAAGAAGAAATCTGGGATTTTCTACGCGTAGACGGACCGAAGGCAGTGACATCAGTGATAGCAAGTCACAGAATGATGAATGATGAATGATGAATGATGAATGATGATGATGCAAAATCTTGAAGTTATAATGACTTGCATTAGTGCCTAAGCTCATGTATTCACTTCTGTCGCCTACTTGATGCAAACCTGAATGCATTTCAAGTTTGATCAGAGAAACAGATTGAGATTGAAATTTTCACATCACAGGATTCTAATTTTATTTGTTCCATGTTGTCTTTAATTAGCCCACGAGATTGCAAATTACTTCATAACCTTTATAAGCTATTTTTCTTCTTGGCTAAACAGAAGACCTGTAAAGATATGGCAGCTAAATTGATCAAATCACACACTCTTGATGATTTATGTGCTAATTGGTTTTACCAACTCGCATGGTCAAGCTAGTTTTATTCTATGAATTTAATTCTATATATAGAGTACTAATAGGAAGGGGGGGGGGGGGGGTACATGAATCGAATCTTAGTGAATAATTAAAAATTAGGTTCGATTCGAACATATAATGAGGTTCAAATTCGAGTTTGAATTCTTGACGAACCTAAAATTAAGCTTTTATTCGAATTCGATAAGTTTTAGGAATGGTTTGGTGCGACTTGAAAGCTTGATTACGATTCGTGAACATCATTCGATTTGCAAACTCAGATTGGCTCGTGAATTCGAGTTTGATCTCAAAATTGATTACTTTCACGTAAATTATGGGCCTATGAATCGAGCATTTAAAAAACTTATTTGTTAAGGCTTCGTTGAACATTCGAGCTGAATAACATTAAGTTTGAATTCGATTTGTAAAATATTTCGAACTAAAATTATGGTTCGAATTTGAATTTGAATTTGCTAAAATCGAATTCGTACCTGAGTAATTAACGAAAGTGTTAGGATTATGCTTGATCCGTTATAAATAACCAAATGTTAAAAGTCCAAAATGTCTTTAAAATTCATTATGTATTAGGTTTCCCCATTCATCTAGAGGTATTTTAAGTGAAGTTGCATGAAAATAAAAAGGTTTATTTCCTTCTATATACCAAGTCAGAAGACTATGCAATTCTTTCATAATGAAGTCACAGAAGAGCTTCTATCATATCTTCTACTGCATATTTTATTTCACATAGTAATATTATATCATATGTTTTCAAGTTTTATCAAACTAATATATGTGGTATATTTCATTAGATAAAAAAAAGATGTGATCAAGGATGTAACTGTTATGGCCGACAAAAAAAATATATAGATATATGTATATATTAATATTACTAAATATTATAATAATAATAATAATAATAATAATAATAATAATAATAATAATAATAATAATAAAAGGTAATGATGATAATAAAGATAACTATAAACTAGATAGTGATTAGAGTTACATTAGGAAACCTAAACCAAAACCAAATGGAAAAACCTAAAATCTACCCTAACTCCCCCCACCATATATACGCATACACGCATATTATATACGCATACACGCATAGCCACACACAAACGCACGGCAGAAGAGAAAAAAAAAGAGAGAAAAAGAAGAAAAAGAGAGAAGAAGAAGGAAGGCGAGACTCCGAACCCAAGTTTTAGTCCGTCGAATCTATTGGTGTTATTGTCAATCGAGGTAGGTGCGCTCGTTATAAAGAGTCTAACGCAACTAGTTTGAGGTCAATCGGAGTTAAAACTAAGATTTTATGAAGGTTAGAAAGAAATATAATTTAATATAAAAAAATAAAAAAAAGGAAAATATTGTTGGACCGGCCTGGCTGCCGGACCGGACCGGATGGCCAGCGGACCGGACCAGGCCAGCAGGCCGGCCCAGACCAAAAATTAAAAAAAAATCTGAAATTAATTTCTGAAATGATTAAACAATAAATAATTAATTAAAATTAGTTTAAAATTCCAGAAAAATATATTTAATTATTAGAAATTCTAAATAAATTTCAGAAAATATAAAAGGTTAAAATTAAATTATTTTCACTCAATTTCTGAATTTTTGTAAATGTAAGTAATTAAAAATAATTAGTAATAAATGGAATTAAATAAGAAAAAATTAGTAGAAAATTCTAGAAAATTAATACAAGCTAAGGAAAAATAAAAGGAATGCTAAATAACCACCTTCCAATATTCGTAAATCTTATGAAGCCAAATATTGAGTGCCGGAGATGGTGAGGATGGGCGTACGGGCCCCAGACGACTAGTGTTGTGTGCCAGAGTTGGTGAGGATGGGCGTACGGGCCATAGGCGATTTTGTTGTTGCATTCATGGCACGTGCATTGCATTGGGAGTGGGCTGAGATGTACGGGTCTCAGACGCTCAAGTGGAGTGGACCATGGTGTACGGGCCATGAGTATGTAATTATGATGGATCATGGTGTACGGGCCATGGATACTTGGTTATGGTGGATCGTGGTGTACGGGCCACGTGCATCGGTTGGGGTGGATCGTGGTGTACGGGGCACGGGCATCCGCAAGGGTGGATTGTAGTGTACGGGCTACATACATCCAGTCAATCCCGGGATCATGCATTGCATATAGGTCTAGGGCATGTTGCATGACATGATTTTCGTTGCGTGTGACACGTTAATTGAGCATGCATCACGTACTTGCGCATTTTTATGTGGAGTGATTTACTTTCCGCATTTACTTTATCTTATGCATGTTATCTTATATTTATGTGCTATGTGTTATATCATGTTTATGTGCTATGTGGCTATATCATTTCGGTATGTGCGTTTTGTATTTGTTTGAGGCGGGCATCTACTGGGTGATTTCTGTCACTCACCCCTACTTCCCAGGTGAGCCGGATGAGGACTATGAGCACATCTTCGTTGAGGACGGGATGGACATAGCAGAGTGGGCTGGTTGAGAGCTGCAGCTAGGATATGAAGGGACTCTGCAGCTGTTTTGTTCTTATTTATACTTTGAGGATTTTCCACATACTACGTTACTACTTTTATTTCCAGAATTTTAATTTAGCGATGTAATGACGGTTATTGGAGTTTAATACATGTTATGGTTTACGTTTCCGCGAAAAAATTTCTACGTCATTTTGACAAGTAAGAGATTGGTTTGACGCTTTGTATTCTCCTTAGTGAGATACGGCAGGTGCACTGTTCCCGATGTTAGGGCTCGGGAGCGGGGCGCTACAGGTGGTATCAGAGCCGAGACTTCAGATCCGCCTCGGAAACGCATGATTAACTAGATCACTAGACGTAAGTTACGATCTTTTGTCAAATGATGATTTTACCCCTAATAAACAAAGTAGACTTAAGAGATGATTTTAGACCTAAGTTATGATCTGGTTATGGGAGGTGTGTGCCGATGGTGAGCTTTTCTTGTCTAATTATCGATTTATCCGCGTTCCACCTTTCAACTTATTATCGACAAATCTGTATTCGTTTCATGAACTCAAATTCAGGATAATGCCTCCATGACGCGAGCCGCCAGCTGGAAACGGAGGACACGATGGCGATGATCAGCAGGGTCAGGGGACCATTCCTCAGGTCCTTGCAGATACCCTGGCCACGCGGACTACATTGATGGCCCAGCAGGAGATACAGATGGCTCACCTACAACAGCAGCAGCAACCGCCACCATCACCACCACCACCACCACCCCAGGGGCTTCGATTCTTTTACCGGGATATGCAGCACTCCCGGATACCTATGTTCAGGAGTACCACCCGACCAGAGGAGGCAGAGATTTGGCTCAAGAACGTATCGGAGCAGTTGAGGTTGTTAGAGGTTCCGGATGACCTGAAGGTGGATGTGGTGGTACCATTCTTGGAGGGCGATGCAGAGCGATGGTGGCAGGGTGTAATACACAGACGCACTACACCGCCGACATGGACCCAGTTTAGGGAGGAGTACCAGAGGCACTACGTTCCTGAGAGTGCGATTCAGAGGAGAATGACCGAGTTTCAGCTCCTGACACAGGGGTCCATGACTGTTGATCAATATTCTGAGAAATTTCATGCACTCGGGAGATACATGCCCGCCGTCATGGACGATGAAAGGACAAAGATGTTGAAGTTAGAGACGGGTTTGAGCTCACGCATTCAGTCATTGATCATATGCGCCCAACCTACCACTTTTGAGGGATTGTTGGAGGTGTGTCGTACGGTCGAGGGTGACCTCGTGAGGGTTGCAGCGGCCGACAGGGCCAAAAGATCGCGAGAAGAGTTCCGTTCAGGGAGATCAGGGAGATGGTTAAAGATTCCACGCTGACACCCGACTGGACGATTCTCTAGGCCACCGCAGCAGGGGCAGGGATCGGCGACTCGACCACAGATGATTGAGGGTCCTACAGCGACGGCAGCGCATCCACTCAGGGCGGTTGGACCGCCACCTCCGGTATGTGCATAGTGTGGTCGTTCTCATACAGGACCATGTTGGAGAGCTCAGCAAGGTTGCTACAATTGTGGCAAACAGGGACATTATGCCAGAGAGTGCCCTACACCGACACAAGCACCTCTGCCACAGGGTCAGACGCGGCAGAGAGGAAAAGGAAAGACCAACGCTCGAGTGCATGTCATGACGGACGCTGAGCTACAGGAGGTCGGAGACGTAGTCACAGGGGAGATATTATTTAATCAAGTCCCAGCCTACGTCCTATTTGATAGTGGTGCCAGCCACTTGTTTATTGCTAGGAGATTCGCCAAGAACACGAGTATTCAATCAGAACATCTTGAGATCCTTTATCGTGTTCAAGCCGCCAGCGACCAGGTGCTTGTATCCCACTATCAGTACAAGAAATGTCACTTGGAGATTAATGAGCTTGAGTTCTCCGCAACCCTGATCCCGATCCAGATGCAGGATTTCGACATCATTCTGGGCATGGATTTCGTGGCAAGATATAGTGCTACTATCGACTGCCATCAGAGATAGGTCAGTATGCAGACACCGGATAAGAGAGAGACCATCTTCCATGGGGATGTCAAATTGAAGAAGTCCTCCAGGAAAAATCTATATTACCGCAGCACAGGCTTCGCGGGCGTTGAAGAAAGGAACCGAGGGTTTTCTTGTGTATGCTCTAAATGCCAGTGCTGAAACGCCATCGATTGAGGATATTCCAGTGGTACGAGATTTTAAGGATGTCTTCCCCGATGAGTTACCAGATTTACCACCGAGAAGGAAAGTAGAGTTCGAGATCAATCTCATACCCGGAGCTGATCTGATCTCGAAGACACCATATAGGATGGCACCAACATAGCTAAAAGAGCTTAAGGAGCAGTTGCATGAGTTGCTGGACAGGAAGTTCATCAGGCCTAGTTTTCGCCCTGGGGAGCACCAGTATTGTTTGTGAAGAAGAAGGATGGTACTATGAGGCTATGTACAGATTATCGTGAGCTTAATAAGATCACAATAAAGAATAAATACTCACTACCGAGGATCAACGATCTATTTGACCAGTTGAAGGGTGCTAGGGTGTGTGTTAATGCAGAGAGATAAGGTAGTGCATGCGCTTCAAGGCAGTTGAAGCAATATGAACAAAAATCCCCGACTCATGATCTGGAGCTGGCAACGATGATGTTTGCATTGAAGATTTGACGTCATTATCTATATGGTATAAAGTGTGAATTCCTCACAGATCATAAGAGCTTGAAGTATTTATTCACACAGAAAGAGTCGAATATGCGTCAGAGGAGATAGCTTGAGCTACTGAAAGCCCATGACCTGAACATCAGTTATCATCCGGAAAGGAGGCAAACCGAGTTGCAGATGCCTTGAAAAGAAAGTCTAATCACGCCAGACGAACGCCACTTGAGGAAGAGATGGCCAAATTTGATATTGACATTGTTGATTCCACTGCTAATGTTTTAGCAGCCTTGGTTATTACACCATCTCTGATTGAGCGGATTAAGGAGGCGCAGAAGGAGGATGTGACACTCAAAGATATCCGAGAGAGGATGTTGACCAGTCTGATTGAGGGTTTTCAGATTCATAACGATGGCAGTATCGGTACCAAGGAAGGTTGTGTGTGCCTGATGTTTAGGACTTGAGAAAGGAGCTATCGAAAGAAGCACACAATTCGAAATTGTCGATTTATCCAGGTGCTACGAAGATGTATAATGATCTAAAGAAACACTATGGGTGGTGTGGGATGAAGAGACACATCGCTGAGTTCGTTGAGAGATGCCTCTTTTTTCAGCAGGTTAAGGCAGAGCATCAAAGACCGGGAGGTTTGATATTGCCATTGGAGATACCAGAATAGAAATGAGAGCACGTGACGATAGATTTTGTTGTAGGGCACCCTAAAACAAGAAACGACAACAATATAATCTGGGTGATTGTTGATCAGTTCACGAAGTCTACTCGATTTCTACCTGTGCCTAGTGACATGACCTTAGAGAGATTGGTGACGCTGTACATCGATGATATTGTCAGTCTTCATGGGGTCCGAGTTAGTATCGTTTCAGACCGTGAACGGAGATTCATCTCTAGGTTTTGGTCAGCTTGTAAGAGAAGGTTAGGGACGGATCTACGTTGAGCACCGCTTTTCACCCGCACACCGACGAACAGTCAGAGAGGACCATTCGGACTTTAAAGGATATGTTGAGAGCGTGCACATTGTACTTCAAGAGGAACTGAGACGGTATGAGCAAGTTAATTGAGTTCTCCTACAACAATAGCCACCACAGTGCCATCGGCATGACACCCTTTGAGGCGCTCTATGGACGTAAGTGCAGGTCCCCTGTTTATTGGGATGAGGTCGGTGAGCGCATTATTACCGGCCCTGAGTTGGTTGAGCAGACTAGAGAGAAAGTGAAATTGATACGAGATAGAGTCAAGGTTGCTCAAGACAGAAGCAAGAGTTGGACCGATTCGAAACAACGTCCCCTAGAGTTCGATGTGGGCGAGAATGTTTACTTGAGAGTGTCACCTACGAAGGGGTTTCACGATTCGGTATGAAGGGTAAGCTGAAGCCTCGCTACAGTGGACCTTATGAGGTACTCGAGAGGGTCAGTATGCTGGCCTACCGATTAGCGTTACCCCCTGCCTTGGCTCAGGTTCACAGCGTAATTCACGTTTCTCAGTTGAGGAAATATGTTCCGGACCCGAGCCATGTTCTAGATGCGCCACCGTTGAGGATCTAACCGCACGTTACATATGAGGAGACTCCTATCAGGATAGTGGATCGCAAGGACCAAGTGTTGAGGCATCGAGTCATCCCTTATGTCAAAGTACAATGGACCAATCACACCGAGCGCGAGGCGACTTGGGAGCTTGAGGAGCAAATACGAGAGAGATATCCACAGCTTTTCGAATAAGGTACGTCGAGTTTCGAGGATGAAACTTTTTGTAAGATGGGTAGGATGTTATGGCCGACAAAACAATATATATAGATATATGTATATATTAATATTACTAAATATAATAATAATAATAATAATAATAATAATAATAATAATAATAATAATAAAAGGTAATGATGATAATAAAGATAACTATAAACTTGATAGTGATTAGAGTTACATTAGGAAACCTAAACCAAAACCAAATGGGAAAACTTAAAATCTACCCTAACTCCCCCCACCATATATACGCATACACGCATAGTATATACGCATACACGCATAGCCACACACAAACGCACGGCAGAAGAGAAAAAAAAGAGAGAAAAAGAAGAAAAAGAGAGAAGAAGAAGGAAGGCGAGACCCCGAACCCAAGTTTTAGTCCGTCGAATCTATTGGTGTTATCGTCAATCGAGGTAGGTGCCTCTTCCCCCTCAAACGGGTATAATACATGCATGCTTTGATGATACATTTATGTGATTCATTGTTTTTATTTGTTTAATATGTGAATTTTGTCTTGTTTTATATGGGAAAGCATGAGATGTGTTGTTTATGGTTGTATGTGTATGTGCGTGTGTATTGAAATTGATGGTTGTTGTGATTCGGATTGGAAACACCCTTGAATGAAATCAAAAGGTTAAATATTTTCACACTTAGGGTTCTTTAAAATTGCGTTTTGGCCTTAAGATAAGTTCATCTAGCACGGAATAGGTTGGCATTGGGTTGAAAGTCGAAAAAACGGGTCTGATGGACGCGTTTCAGGGGGTGGCGCATGGGGCCCACGCGCGGCCCCTGACGGCGCGTCCGGACACGTGCTAACGTGTCCACTCCCAAAAGTTGCGTCTCGTTATAAAGAGTCTAACGCAACTAGTTTGAGGTCAATCGGAGTTAAAACGAAGATTTTATGAAGGTTAGAAAGAAATATAATTTAATATAAAAAAATAAAAAAAAGGAAAATATTGTTGGACCGGCCTGGCTGCCGGACCGGACCGGATGGCCAGCGGACCGGACCAGGCCAGCAGGCCGGCCCAGACCGAAAATTAAATAAAAATCTGAAATTAATTTCTGAAATGATTAAATAATAAATAATTAATTAAAATTAGTTTAAAATTCCAGAAAAATATATTTAATTATTAGAAAATTCTAAATAAATTTCAGAAAATATAAAAGGTTAAAATTAAATTATTTTCACTCAATTTCTGAATTTTTGTAAATGTAAGTAATTAAAAATAATTAGTAATAAATGGAATTAAATAAGGAAAAATTAGTAGAAAATTCTAGAAAATTAATACAAGCTAAGGAAAAATAAAAGGAATGCTAAATAACCACTTTCCAATATTCGTAAATCTTATGAAGCCAAATATTGAGTGCCGGAGATGGTGAGGATGGGCGTACGGCCCCAGACGACTAGTGTTGTGTGCCAGAGTTGGTGAGGATGGGCGTACGGGCCCTAAGTGATTTTGTTGTTGCATTCATGGCACGTGCATTGCATTGGAAGTGGGCTGAGATGTACGGGTCTCAGACGCTCAAGTGGAGTGGACCATGGTGTACGGGCCATGAGTATGTAATTATGATGGATCATGGTGTACAGGCCATGGATACTTGGTTATGGTGGATCGTGGTGTACGGGCCACGTGCATCGGTTGGGGTGGATCGTGGTGTACGGGGCACGGGCATCCGCAAGGGTGGATTGTAGTGTACGGGCTACATACATCCAGTCAATCCCGGGATCATGCATTGCATATAGGTCTAGGGCATGTTGCATGACATGATTTTCGTTGCGTGTGACACGTTAATTGAGCATGCATCACGTACTTGCGCATTTTTATGTGGAGTGATTTACTTACCGCATTTACTTTATCTTATGCATGTTATCTTATATTTATGTGCTTTGTGTTATATCATGTTTATGTGCTATGTGGCTATATCATTTCGGTATGTGCGTTTTGTATTTGTTTGAGGCGGGCATCTACTGGGTGATTTATGTCACTCACCCCTACTTTCCAGGTGAGCCGGATGAGGACTATGAGCACATCTTCGTTGAGGACGGGATGGACATAGCAGAGTGGGCTGGTTGAGAGCTGCAACTAGGATATGAAGGGACTCTGCAGCTGTTTTGTTCTTATTTATACTTTGAGGATTTTCCACATACTACGTTACTACTTTTATTTCCAGAATTTTAATTTAGCGATGTAATGACGGTTATTGGAGTTTAATACATGTTATGGTTTACGTTTCCGCGAAAAATTTTCTACGTCATTTTGACAAGTAAGAGATTGGTTTGACGCTTTGTATTCTCCTTAGTGAGATACGGCGGGTGCACTGTTCCCGATGTTAGGGCTCGGGAGCGGGGCGCTACAGTAACATACATAAAATTATAATTCTATATAGAAAACAATTATTATAACCATGATTTTCTGTATTAAATCATAGTCGACAATCTCTAATAGGACAAACTAAGTCATGTAACCATTATAACAAACTTTTCTTGGATGGAAAAAGTCATCCGCTGAACCCGAGGGTTTCTATAGCTCTAGCTACAAGGAATTTTATGGTTGATATAAATCAAGTAGCTCAACGGCTTCCTAGGTGATAGGTCCAGGACTTGGTGCCAACAAAGTATCTGACCCAAACTTGCTCCAGTATAAATTGCTGACGGCAGAATCCAAACACCTACATTGAGACTGTCAAGATTTTGACCGACAACCTTGGATGCATATCATCCGAATATCAGTTGAGGTACGTTTTGCGGGCTTACAACAAACTTTTCTTGTTGGCAAAAGGTTGAACTGTTGGATTTGATATGCTCATACGTGTAGTGCACGACACGTGTGACTTAAGTTACATATCAAACACATGTGGACTTATGTATGTTATATATTATATGTTACCAATGTCACATAATATTTGTATTATGTACGTATCCACATGTTAAGTGATCACAGTGGTATATTAGTGGATACACAGTGTAATCTGAATGGACCACTAAATGTGTAGAAAGTCATACGGTTACAGTCCTTGATGGTAGGACTCGTAAAGTCGAGACCGTATTATTAATGGCGTCTGGTCCCCGAGGGACAAGAGCCCACGATTATTCTTCTCGAAGCAAGTTTTTAATATATATATATATATATATATATATATATATATAATTTATTATATATATTAATGCAAGAAACGTTTTTTTCAGCAATTGAATTTGCATCAATTGAATTTTCAGCATTTGATGCAAAGACGTTTCAAACATGGATGGAAATTAAATATAGAACGTTTTTTCAGCAAATGAATTAGCAGCAATTGAATTTTTGCATTTGATGCAAAAACGTTTCAATTTGGTTTCCATTGTATATATATATGAAAGGTGTGGGACAAAAGGGATATCTCTGGCAGAACAAAATCTTTGGTGCCTTTGAAAGTTTATTCTGTATCTTTGCACTTTCAAAGTTCATCTGTAAGATTTCTTTGTCCCTTTCATTTGCAAAGAACGCATATATATATATATATATATATATATATATATATATATATATATATATATATATATATATATATATATTTCATATTATTTAAATACTTGCGAGAGGAGAACACACTATCTATTCTCTCCATCGGAATAGTAGTAGTGGTTGTTGATATTTCATTAGTGGATTCAACAACTGGTGGGTTCGTGCAATCCCTTGGAAGACACAGTTGTTACGCGTGTCAGAATCTCTACAGCGTTAACCAATGGAGCAAGGTACATTTCCGTATTTATTTACTTTGCTTTTGTGTTCTCTTAAGTGATCCTCGGGTAACGAATTTACTATGTAAATTTCCAACATGAACCCCAACCCAAAGAGCCCCCACTGCCCCAGCTCCAAGAAGCTGCGTGGAGGATGTAAATCAGGATTCCAGCGGACTCCTAGATTGGGTGAGATCTTATATAGTTACCCACACAAAGGTGTCCTCCCACAAACCAAGCCTTTGGCATGGCAGCAGAAAACACCCACACTGTGCGCGTCCCTGGATTCGAATTCATGACTTCTTGTTGGCAATCCCGAACCCGAATACCAACTGGACTATGCCTTAGGTACTACAACAAACTTTTCTGAATTGATGAAAGGTTGTTTTCCCCTGCAGAAAGGGGAATGTTTTGTAGTCAATCTGTCCATATGTAGCCCTTTAATGGACGGTTTAACAGTTGGGAGTCATTTCCCCTTTGAGGCCGCCATCTCCCAAAAGCATCAATATCTTTACACATTGGCCCAGGTCCTCGGTCTTCAACCTTCCTCAAAAAGGTGTTATTAAGACTGAACAGCTATAACGTGGAATTATTTATTTATCCAAATTATTTCCAGGCTAAAAAGGATTAGATTTGTCTAAAATTATTCAAGTCAAAGTGAGAAGGTTTGTTTGCATTTCTAATGTAGTTAAGGACATATTCTTCCTTAACTTTGGAATATGATGGAATAAAGCAAAATGACTCACTAAATTGGCCACGCTTCTTATATTGTGAAGTAGCAGTTGATCGACATATGATGGAATAAAGCAAAACAAACTCTGTGTGTTTCTAACACATGAGTATGGTTGCGTATATCCGATCCTCCATACCCTGCTATAAACGGAAGCCTCTAAGACAAAAGGTAATATTGTTGTTGTATTCAAGTCAAATGCCATATTGTTACATGTAGCATCAAAGAAGCTCAGAAGTTCCTTTTTTGATTCTCAAGTTTTGCGTCTTCCCAGTGAACAACGGACTCTGTAAACAGGGACATTGTGAATTGAGCAGACTCTATTGTAAAAGGTCTGCCAGTACTGTATGATCTCAGTATTTTGAGAAGACTAGTCTTCACCTGTTTGGTGGAGGATATTTGTAGCAAAAAGGTTGATCTCCAACCTCAAGGGCCCCCTGCACCCCGGCCTGACAAAGCAGTTGGAATGATGTAAATCAGGTACTCAGCGGTCCGCTAAGGGAGAGGAACAGTGTCCACATATATACAAGGAGCCCACCCAAAGACCTCAATTGGAGTCCGGAAATGTTACTCCCGCACTGCAGTCTGCAGGACTCGAACCGTGCCCATTGTAGCAAATATACTCCTTCGGAACCAACTGACTATGACTTGGGGGCTTTGGTGGAGGATATTTGGTGTGAGCCAAAGAAAAACTAGACTAGTAATAAACCAAAAGATTTTATACATACTACTACTGCAATAAATGTTTTCATTTGGCGGTTGTTCTCCTTCTAATGGTATTTGGTAAACAAAGATAACTCAAAATTGGGTTGAGATTTTCTCACCCTCACTTTCCTTACCTCCATTGTGACCACGCGACACGTGACAGTAAGGAAGGTGATGAGGGTCACCTGCATCTAGCCTCACCACCCTTCTTTGCTGCCACGTGTCGCGCGGTCACGCGTTACCGCACCCCATTGCGTTGAGGGGATCCTATCCCCTCAAAATCATCCAAATCGTCGTGAGAGTACTACGTTATATCTCATAACTTGGATTTTAGCGACGCTAACATCTAGGTTCGTCCAAACCTCAAATCTCGTAGTCTTATGATAGATCTACACCAAGAATCATATCCAGTATATCCCAACGATAACAAAAGTTATCGCTAGAGTTTTAGGAGAGTGAGAGGCATGGAAACATACCTCAATTCCAATAGATAGAGAGTTTGCTTCCAGTAAGACCTCGATTCTATATGTACCTACATAAATGACACAATAATAAAGAATATGGTGTACTTCCAATACTTCTTTCTAGCTAATACAAAAATAGTTTAATCAAATTAACTTTAGTACTTTGAATTCACACAAGTACTATGCCTACCTTTTTTTCTTTTTGATACAGGATAGGTTACATCTAAACTCCTAACTCCTAACCATAGTGTTCAACACTTTCTCCCACAAGATTGTTGCCAGTTTTATGATTATATGAATCTATTGAAGTCTGAGGAACAGAAAATAAAAAGGCGCGGAATTGGAGTGGAGCCTACTGTTTTGGTGGAGAGGTCTTAACAAGACGTTGGATACGCCGACTCAATCTTTGTTGATCCATTATTGACCGTCAATCACAAATTGTCACGTTAGAAGTTGAGACAAAATTTTTTTTTCCTAAACCAAGATGCCGACGTGACACTCGATTGGTGATCAGTGGCCCTGGTCAAACATTATTAAATTTTTCTTATTTGATTGCTGTATGGTAAATGAGTAGTCGGATTTCTTGCCACATATGCACCATTCTTGCCAATAATTTGTCATTATTGATCCATTTGAAATGCTTGTAAAGCACTTCAAATAATAATTAATCTTAGCTTCAAGTTATTGGATCCTGTCAATCTGATTAGCTTTCTCACACGTAACAAAATATCAAGATAGCCCACAGTTCAAATTCTTTCTGGCTTAGGCATAGATCCTACCTACACCGACAGCAAAAAGCACTTCTTTTATTTCCCCACTTTTGGGGGGTGAAATGTTTTTCAAAAGGCATAAGTAGAAAACAACTTGAGAAAGAAAACGGAGTGGGAGCAGATGGAGAGAAGAAAATTTGCAAGAAGGTTTCTGATGACAAAAATCTTATACCACATCTTTTATTAGATCTTCTGTCTAAGTCAATGAGATTGTAGCACAGATTAATTTAATAAGGCTTTAATAAACATAACATAATATCATCATATATTATAATGAATGAAATAGATAATATGATACATCTTTTTTCCACTAGCATACCATATCTCTATTATTGTGTCATCTATACAGTTACATATATAGCCGGAGGTCTCACTGAAATCAAACTCTCCCTATTATTGTGTCATCTATACAGTTACATATATAGGCGGGGGTCCTAGCATACTATATCCCTATTATTGTGTCATCTATATAGTTACATACATAGCCGGGGGTCTCATTGGAATCAAACTCTCCATATTATTGTGTCATCTATACAGTTACATATATAGCCGGGGGTCCTAGCATACCATATCCCTATTATTGTGTCATCTATACAGTTACATATATATCCGAGGTCTCATTGGAAGCAAACTCTCCCTACTATTGTGTCATCTATACAGTTACATATATATCCATATCCGGGGTCTCATTGGAACCAAACTCTCCCTACTATTGTGTCATCTATACAGTTACATATATAGCCGGGGGTCTCATTGGAATCAAACTCTCTATCCCAAAAGATAGAGATATTGTTTGTCTGTCTCTCACCCTCCCAAACCCACCTTAGCACACCATATCTCTAGTATTGTGTCATCTATATAGTTACATATAGAGCCGGGGGTCTTATTGGAAGCAAACTCTCTATTCCAAAAGATATAGGTATTATTTGCATGTTTATCACCTTCTCGAGACCCTAGCGATAACTTTTGTAGTCGTTAGGATATAGTGGCTATGTGTTGTTTTTTCGTTATAAACTATAACAGGATGAGCATAAGTTGCAACTAATTACATATCTCATTGACCATATTATAATGTTGGTTAATAATAAAATGCAAGAAAGAAAACTAGATTGTTTTAGTAGATGAGTGAAAAGAAGAGCAAGATCTTGATTCCGATTTGTGGGAACCACATCTATCTTCCTCCTCCGACATGACAAGAACGGCTATGCTCTTGCCCTTCTGGTTGGTGTCCGAAGCTCCTTCCCGTTGCTTCCCTGCGACGACTATAAACAATGCACTAAACAGCAACAGGCAAACACCACCCATTACATTACTCCTAATGGCCGACCAGAACTCTCTACACGTAAGACGTAATCGGATGAGATCAGAAGAGGCCTAAAAATATAAGGTCTCTAATTACGCGACGCCACGTGTACAAAAGGACCAGCTGTTTACTTTTTTTCTTTTTTTTTTTAAAAAAAATGCTCTTTTGTACATTTGTCTTCACGTGATTGGAGTCGTCACATTTTGCCTCATATGAAACATCCTCAGATCTCATCCCAGACGTCATAGATTTGTCTAAAGTGCCATTAACAGCTCCATGTTGTCGGTTTAAGAAAGGCTCGTTATATTTGTTATACATGATTTAGTTGATCAAACATGATATAACTGGTCCCAGTCAAGGGCAGTGTTGTCAATATAACGATCTAGTTTTGTCCAACTGATCCTAGCCTTGTCGTTTGTTCGGGTTCGATGTCGTCACTATAGGTAAGTATTATCGCATGTCAATTAAATCGGATTTTCGTTCTCATTCACTCAAAAATAATTAGTCATTGATATTTAGCACTTGAGTCATATTATATATCATGTCATTAACTTTTTTCTATTCGATGTTAGATCTTTTGTGTCTTTGCATCTCACCTAAAGATGGCAAAGTTACCCCCACTTAATAACCAGTGTTTTCGTTGAACCTCCACTAAGAGACTCGGTTCCTCTTAACACCCTATATTTGGCCCTTTTGTACCAGCGACTATAGTCGCTCTAATAGCATATAACGATCCGAATTTGTCTAGCCGATTTTAGGTTTGCGTTGGTTTGGGTATGACTTTGTCATTGTGGACCAATACTAATGAATGTCAACTAAATCAGATTTTTGTCTTTTTTGATCTGGAAAAAATTAATTATTGTTGACATTTAAACTTAGGTCATACTTATACATCGGAGTACCATCTCCATTCTATTCGATATGGGATTTTTTTTTTATGTCTGTACAGTCATGGCCCCAACTCCTACCCAACAGAGTCCTAATGCACTAAATCTTTTATGTCAACCTAGATTTCTTGTTATAGTGTTAGAAGCAAAAGTAGATGATGCTGGATGTTATTAGGAATGAGAAAGAAAATAAATAAGAACCAAAAAGTTAAAGTGACAGAAAAAGATCTAATACATGATGAACCTGGTCGAGTTGGAGCTTGTGTTCTTAATAACTGCAGCCTTTTCCCACATTATATTGGGGATAGGATCCCCTCACCGCAAGGGGTGCGGTGACGCGTGACCGCGTGACACGTGGCAGCAAGGAGGGGTGGTGAGGCTAGATGCAGGTCACCCTCATCTAGCCTCACCATCCCTCCTTGCTGCTACGTGTCGTGTGGTCACAAAAGGGGTGAGAAAAGTGGGAGTGAGGAGATCCAAACCCATTATATTGTCTTCAACAGTTCAACTGTATTGTTCATTTTACTATTTGTCGCTGAATTGGACGATACGCAGTTATATTGTTGTATAAAAATGTACAAAAGAAATAAGAAAAACATTTATGCACATATGTACATGTTATAGGACATCAATAAATATGGTTACGTACCTCCGACACATGGCAGCAAAAGGGGTGGTAAGGCTAGATGAAGGTCACCTGCATCTAGCTTCACCACATTCTCTTGCTGCCACGTGTCGCGCGGTCACGCGTTACCGCATCCCGTTGCGGCGAGGGGATCCTATCCCCTATGCTCTTGCCCTTCTGGTTGGTGTCCGAAGCTCCTTCCCGTTGCTTCCCTGCGACGACTATAAACAATGCACTAAACAGCAACAGGCAAACACCACCCATTACATTACTCCTAATGGCCGACCAGAACTCTCTACATGTAGACGTCATAGATTTGTCTAAAGTGCCATTAACAGCTCCATGTTATCGGTTTATGGAAGGCTCGTTGTATTTGTAATATATGATTTAGTTGATCAAACATGATATAACTCGTCCAAGTCAAGGGCTGTGTTCTTGATGTAACGATATGGATTTGTCCAGCTGATTCTAGGTCCATCGTTTGTTTGGGTCGATGTCCACGTTAAATATTGAAATAATTTGTATTCATTCAAGTTAAAGAAATATTTACATGGTTGTTCTTTATTTATAGGGATATTTTTATGCCTAGTGGATCTATTTAACTACTTGCATAATGGTTACTGTTTATCTACGGTGAATTTTAACGTATAAAGTAACGGCTAGTTACCAGTTCTGCTCAGCTATGTACAGTAAAAAATTCATAAGTTATAATATTTACAAAACTAAGTGTAACATCTCAGTCTTAGCGTTTTTGTCTTGTTTGTGCTTCACCTTGGTACCTCGGCTCAACAGTTCTTTACTTTGGTTCTTCTTTGCTTCTCTTCAGCTCTTCTTTCACCTCAGCCTGGCCTTATTTTGTCTTCACCTCTTAAGTTCAGCTTACTTATTTAGTTCAGCTCGGTCAACATACTTGGTCATTTTTTTCTTTGTTCAGGTCGGTCCTCCTCAGCTCTTTCTTATCCAGTTCAGCCCGGCTACCATACTTGGTCACTTTTTTCATTCTTTGTGGAGGTCGGTCTTCCTCAGTTCAGCTCGGCTGGACTTATTTCTACAGTCGCCACTATGGACAAGTACTATTGAATTGGATTTTCGTCCTCATTGATCCAAAAATAATTAGTTATTATTGACATTTAATACTTGAACCATCTTGTTATCATGTCATCATCTCTTTTCATTCAACGTGAGTATCTTTTCGGTCTTTACATCTCATCTTGGGATGTCCATTTTACCTCCTTTAATAACCAACGTTCTCGCTGAACCTTCACTAAGGGACTCGGATTCTCTTAAAGCTCTTTTTGCACCAGTGACAATAGTCGGCTCTGATAACATAGTTGTCACGATCCGAAGTTGTCTAGCCGATTCCAAGCTTTGCGCCTGTTTGGGCCCGACATTGTCATTATGTGAAAGATTAGTCATTGTTGACATTTAAACTTGTGTCATATTTATATATCAGATTACCATCTCCTTTCTATTCATGGGATTTTTTTTTTGTCTGTACAGTCATGACCCAAACTCCAACCCAATAGACTCATGATGCACTGGGTCTTTTTATGTCAACCTAGCTTTGTTATTCTTATGTCCATTGCTTTCTTATTCTTAATATACAGCGCTAGAAGCAAAGTAGATGATGCTGGATGTTATTGTTGTATAAAAATGTACAAAAGAAATAAGAAAAACGTTGATGCACATATGTACATGTTTTAGGCTATCAAAGAATATGGTTGCGTACATCCAACTCTCATATACCATGTCTATAAACATTGATGCACATATGTACATGTTATAGGCCATCAAAGAATATGGTTGTATACATCCGACTTCACATACCCTGTTATAGGTTGAAGCATCTAAGTCAATGAGATAATGTTGTTGTTATTGTAAAGAATAACTTGTTATAAATCTGAAGTATTACTAGGGCACTACTTTATTATATTTGCAGATCCCATACTAGTAGGTTTCAGATATAGCGCTCAGCAAATCTGATTTTATATATTGATAAATTTTGGTTAAGTGAATTTAAATTATAAAACCTACTGAATTCGTAACATATATTATAACATAAACCTATACTATGTAATGGAGTAAATTGCAGTTAGCACACAAACGTTGGTCACATTTTCCAGTTAGCATTTAATCGTTATGAAACCTCAGTTGGCATCCAAACGTGGCCAAAATTGACTCAATTAACACCAAAAAACCGGCTGCGACCTTTGACTTTTTAAATGCAACCGTTGACTGACCCAAAATTAATTTTAACCAGTATGATTTACCGATTTTACCCCTGATTACTTTTTAAAAGCATCCGTCTTCATTTTTCTACTCAACAGTGACCTAGGTCTTGCCATCAGGTCTCAACCACGGGCATGTCTTGTTCTTCCTGATGGCGACCCAGTTCAAGGTGGTAGCCGAGAATGAGGCGGCGGGGGCGGAGGTGGATATGGTGGAGGTGGCTACAGCAGCGGTGGAGGCAGAGGAGGAGGCCGTGGCGGTTATGGTGGTGGTGGTGGATACGGAGGCGGCGGCGATATGGTGGTGGAGGTTATGGAGTTGGAAGAAGCGGCTGCTTCAAGTGCGGTGAGCAGGGGCATCTGGCCAGGGACTGCTACCAGGAAGGCGGTGACAGAGGATGAAGGGGCTACGAAGGCGGCGGTGGAGGTCGGTATAGCAGCAGTGGCGGTGGAGGTGGAGGAAGTGGTTGCTACAAATGTGTGGAAGAAGGTCATTTCGCTCGTGAGTGCACAAATGATGGTGGCCGTTGAGCTCACGTCCCAATTTTGTTGGTTAAACAAGGAAACCCAAATTTTTTTTGCTGCAAGGTACTAACCTTAGCTTCTTAATTTGGCCTCCAATGGTTTCAGTGGAACAATTCCTCCAGAATTTAGCCAACTTGTCAATCTACAGGAGCTGATTGTTTCTGAAAATAATCTATTTGGAGATATACCATTATCGGTTCTTAGGTCCAAGAATCTTAACAAGCTTGATTTGAGCAACAATAGATTCAACAGCAGGTCATTTTGTGAATTGAGGGTTAATTTATGGAGGCAAACCAGCAGAAAACAGTATCAGCAGAAGGGAGGGAAGAGGAAGACGTTAATTTTGGGAGAAATCGTTTTTTGGCGGTAAAATTCGCTGAAACCGGCTGCAGCAGGTCATCAGCCGGTTTTTGGTGTTAATTGAGTCAATTTTGGCCACGTTTGGATGCCAACTGAGGTTTCATAACGATTAAATGCTAACTGGAAAATGTGACTAACGTTTGGGTGCTAACTGCAATTTACTCCTATGTAATGGCAAGCTTATTTTGAGTATCTTTAGAATAACTTTAGTAAATGAATCAAGAATAGTAACCAAGTTATATTAGTGTTAATTGATTGATATTTGGTGTAAAGTTAATAATTGGTTTGATGGTAAGAATAGTTCGTGTAAAGTTAAAAATTCGATCATTTGTAGTTGGATTTTACAAGTAGAAATATTAGGAGGTTTATCATATCTCATCGTTCTCGGTGTGTTATTTTTCTGCGTTTATAAAGAGTATAAAGAGAGATCGGATCGTTTTGCAAGTTTATCACTGATATTTTAAGCAAAGCCGCACTCTTCAGTCTTGACTTTAGATACTGGATTTCCATCCACACCTACTTATTATAATTTTTCCACGTCCAAAGACTTCAACCAATATTTGTACAGAAAATAATTCTAGAACTACTATATATAATTCTATTGATCCATTAAATACGAAATTATACATTTTTACAAAATTGTGGCACATATTTAATGCCTAATTATGTTCATTTCATCTACCCTTGATCTTATTTCTGCACTTAGTGCCTTATTATGTTTATTTACGTGTTTTTTTTTTTCAAACGTAGTTGTGGTCTTACATAATAGATCTCAAAAAGAAGTATGTTTAGATATCTATTGATTAATAATCATTTTCTTTATGCCATTTTACATGAAGCAATGAATTATGCTACCACATGAAGTTGAAACATCCGATTTTCCTGATACTATGCTTCATAATTTTCTAAGCAATAAATATAAGAAAATTTTAATTATGTGTCGCTAGACATCAAACAACAGCAACAACCACCACAATTAAACACATTATATCCCAACGACATCAAAAGCTATCGATAGGGTACGAGGAAGGTGAATAATCTTTTATCAATAGCAATAATTTATCAAAAGACAAAACTGAAAATTAAGTATAGTTTCAATGATTAGATAATACGTTGAATAATCTTTTATCAATAGTATTTTCCCCCAAATGAGGCTAAGAAACTGAGCATCTTAGAAAGTATAAGTTTAGAAATTAACTAAGCGTATTAGTAGAATTTTAATGAGCTTAGTAAATATCAATATCAATCACATCCAGTATGTCCCAACAGCAACACAACCTATCGTTAGGATGGTGACAGACAAACAATACATCTATCCAAAAAGATAGAGAGTTCCCCGGCTCTATAGAATTATAGTAAAATAATTTTAATTTTTTTTTTTTTGCTGCCTGGTGTATCTTAAATTGGCCTCTGCATACGTCCAAAGGTCTTTGTCACCGAACAACCAATACACATGGGAAGAAAAAGAAGAGTAAAAGACAAAAATTATTAAGCCCGTTTTGTACTCAATGATAATGGTCTCTAAATATTCTATTTTAAATAGAGTTAAGGACACATTTTTTTTACTTTAAAATATGATAGAATAAAACAAAATGACTTACTAAATTAGATGCGCTTTTTATATTGTGAAATAGTAGTGATGCGCTTTTTATATTGTGAAATAGTAGTTGATCAACACATGTGGACGCAATTTTAATTATGGGTAATCGGAAAAAACATATATGTATTTCTAAGGCGTGAGTATATTTACGTACATCTGACTCCCCATATCTTGCCATAAACAGAAACCTCTAAGGTAATATTGTTGTGGTTAATAATGTACTCTAGCTCTCCAAATCAAGACGCGAAAGTATTTACAATTGCTAAGTGACACCGATTGCATACCACTTTTCCACTACTACAAGGACTAAATTCATAAAAATAAAAACAAAAAAGCTGTAAAAATCTTCAATTCCAATGTTTCATATGATTTATCATTCTACGATCTAACTAATCATGTCATATGTATCGGTCTGAATAAAGTTAATAACCATAACATAATATCGAGTATCTTATATATGGTTATAAACTACACCTAACTCATCTTAATATCATCATCATCATCATCATCCAGACCCAATATACCAACGGCAACAAAAGCTATCGTTAGGGTCTGAGAAGGGTAAGTGGTAGGCAGACAATACCCCTATCCCAAGGAATAGAGAGTCTGCTTCTAGTGAGACCCCCGGCTCTACTTGCATAAATGACATGATAATAGAGATATGTTGTGCTAGTGTGTTAGTGAGTACATTCAAGAAATACAAAGAAAGACCTTTCGATATTAAAATACACATCACGTATATATGTACATGTCATCTTAATATACAAAACGAAAACGGAGACATCAATCTTCAATGATATGTTATTACATGATTTCACTTTTACCAGTAAGTCAAGACTATGATTATGCATATCTGCTAAGCGAAATGTTACACATTTTCTCCACTCATGGAAGAAGAATCCTTTGATGCTTAATCCCAATGCAAGTATCAATCCCCTCACAAGGACTTCTTTTTCTGCTAATTCTACCAAAATTGTTGACACTCATATTAAATCCATCACTTGATATGGAAGGATCTTGAAGAATAAAACTATTATGTGAAGATGATGATGAAGGAATGATCAATGGTGGTGGTGGGATTTGACAAGTGTCAAGTGGTGGTGGAGGGTGGCGCCACTGCGGCAGAGGTCCGGCCAGCAGAAGTGTCTGAAGAAGTGGCCCTGCTTTTATAACTGCTTGCAGAAGCTGCCCTTTTTCTGGCAATGGTCTCTGGGGCAGAAATGGAAATTCATCCTCTAATGGAGGTGTGATTGGGGTGATGTTTGGTGATGAAACAATGCTTTCTTCACAATCTGATGATGAGAGGACATTGTTTGATTCAAATCCTTTTCTGGGCTCGTCTTCAATGCTTGAAATTCCAGATGCAGGAGCAGCAGCAGGGGATTGTTGTTGGTGGAGGAATAGTTTTTCAAGAATGAGATTTTGGCATTTGTCCTCAGCTTCATCTCTTTCTTTTATGGCTTTTTCAAGCAAGAATTTGAGCTGAATTATTTGTGCATCTTTCATTTTGAGCTCTTCCTCTGCTTTTGATCTTGTGTTGTCTAGCTCCATTGTAGTTAGCACAAGTGTTTGCCTTAGTTCTTCCATGCCCTATCATAGAAAAGAAACAAGAATTTGGGGGGTAAGACTTTATTTTGCATTCAAATTATCAACAGCCCACATGGATTTGTATTCTTGGGGGGTGATTAGACTAAAAGAAATGATCAAAGAAACATTATTATATATGGAGAAAGACATCATTTTGGATTCAAAATATCAACATCCCACATGGTGTTTGAATTTATGGAGTGTTGTTAAAAGAAAGAATGAGCAAGAGATGGGGAATTGATTTGGGACTAACCTTTTTTTGGTAGAAGTATGACCAATTTAGGAGAGGAACCCTTTGGACATCCATGTTTCTAGAGCTTTTTTGGTTGGTGACTTTTTGCCTTTGGAATGGGGAGAAAAGAAGGAAAGTGAGAAATGTGAGACTAGGATACCCTATTTTATAAGTGCAACATTCACTTCGATATGAACATTCATTACGCGGGCAATCATATGGAATCCAATGTGTCCCGATGAGTCGATCCACCTGCACGTCTTGCTCTTCTTGTTATATCGAAAGTTACTCTACGTATTGCCTGACGTAAAACAGATAGTGGATTTGTTTCTGTCTTTTGTCGAATTTTTTCACGGCTCGATAGATAATTTGATGAACCAAATGATAGTTTTCCGTGTTCCAGAATACGGTTAACCAACATGTTAACTAATCGATTATGATAAATTAGATCGGATTTGGCTGTTTTTTCTTCTGCAGCACCTCGACGTGACATGAGCACGAAAGGGATTCAAAAATCGGTTTTCTTTTTATAACGGCTAACATTAAAATCACTTATTTTGACTTTTTTACCCCATATTGTAGAGCGAATCTCGATAGATATGAAAGATCTCCCTATGTATCATGTGTCTTTTAGGCCCCCACTAGCTCTTATGAACATGAGATACACAGATGACACATATAATATAGACATATTAGATCTCATTCCGTAATTGGTACTTAAGAACTGACTACTAGTGGCCACAAGACTTGCAATCATGATTAAAATCACGATTATAATTAAAGTACATGTTTCATTAAGTATTTAACCTAATATTTTTCATACTTTTCTATCATATGAAAATAATAACTTCATCACATAATAGTGACAATATTTATAAAAACCAACTATATAATATTAAAGGCTGTGTTGTAAAGATTAAAATAACTATCATATTTTATATTATCTATAGATTATATCATAAGAGCTAAGTCATGATTATAAAGGTGCTCCGAATGGTAGACCATGATTATAAAATAAAGCACATTTCTCATTAAACTTTTTAACTTATTTTTTCTTATATATTTTCACTATTTGAAAGAATTTAATTTCTTATAAAATGGTGACATTATTTGAAAAGTTGGTTAGTATGTATTAAAGCACGTGTGATTGAGATTAAAACAAGTAGTACATTATTGTCCGAATTCCTTCATTCAGTAGGCAAACATTCTTGACATTTTTTACATATGCCTTAAGAAGATTCAAATAGCTTTTCACACCTAGGTATACATACTAAAATTGCATTAAAATCAATCAATCAATCATACTCAATATATCCTAACAACAACAAAAGCTACTGCTAGGTTCTGAGGAAGGTGAGATATAGTCAAACAATGCAACATTCCAAGGGATAGAGAGTTTGCTTCCATTGAGACTCCCGTCTCTATATGTACCTCCAAACCACTTGAGTCCAAAAGAGGCGTTCATGGTGCATTAGGCTCCCGCGTTTGCGCAAGGTCTAGGGAGGGGCCAGATCGCTTCGCGATCGATGTACGTTGCCTTACCCCATAATTTGTGTAAGAGGCTATTTTCGCGCCTCGAACTTATAACCTCAAGGTCACAAAGCAAAAAACCTACCACTTGAGCGCAAAGTTTAAGCTAAATACAAATCAAGTGGGGATTTGTTTGCATATAAATAGGTTAATATTACATATTATCAAAATAAACCATAATTTATCAATGTCATGAAGAAAGGTTCTTCAAATGGATATGAACAGTAGTTCGACATTAATCTAATTTTTAAAAATCAATAGACCAATTTAATTTATTTTAAGTTCAACTAAACTAGAAAGGGAGACTCGCCCAAGGGCATAACTAAGGGTCTGTCTTTTCCGGATTGGGACCTCCTCATCCCAACTATCCGCACCCCATTTGTGACCACGCGACATGTGGCAATAATGAGGTGGTGAGGCTAGATGAGGGTCACCCTGATCTAGCCTCACCACCCCCTTGCTGCCACGTGTCGCGCGGTCACGCGTCACCGCACCTCCTTGCGGTGAGGTGATCCTATCCCGTATTTTCCATACTTCTTTCCAACTTTTTATTTTAGATTTTAGTGATGTAAAATAAAGTATCCATACGTATAATATAATATATCCAATGTGATACTTATTTTAATCTTCGTAATAAGCTCTTTAATATACTATAATTATTTTTTAAAGTAATATTTTAAATTTTTTTATATAAAGAAACGTAAAAGTGAAGGTGTATTAAGAAGCATGCAGAATCACAAATGGAAAAGAAGAAGAGGAAAATAACATATCCGAAATGGAAAAAAGACATGTATCTAAAGAAAATAACGTTATGCAGAGTACATGGTACATGCTAATGTACTCGAGCAACATTTTAGGTTTGAATTTCATTAAAAAAAAAAGTTTATGACATGAAACCCCAACCGGACTTTTATCAGTCTGTCCTACGGCGCGATAGTGATAAAAGTCAGGTGTCCAAGACTCCCTATGACAGAGTTTGTACTGCTCAAGCAGCCACACAAGGAGTTTAATGCAAGCAGTGGAGCCCTAATACCATGCGCTTACTTGGAAAGAGAGTCAAAAATCTTGCTTGTGACAAGAATCAAACTCTCGCCACTCTCTCGAGCTTCAGCCAGCGAAACCATTAGGACATGTCCTCGGGACTTTAGGTTTGAATTTCATATAGCTCTGGTGAAACGTGCTAGTTTTAGAGGACATCATTCTATTGACATACATGACTTGGTTTATATTTTTGACACTTCCATTATCTACTCTATTTATTCTAAAAATAATGTTCTAACTTTTATTATAAATCACTGTTTTTCCATTTACAACGAAGTCAATGATACACTATTTTTTGATTTTGGAATATGATAAAACAAAACAAAATGATTCATTAAATTAGCTGCGCTTCTAATTATATTGTGAAGTAGCAATTGATCGACACAATTTGACGCAATTTGCATTATGGATCATCGGTAAACATCTTCTGTGTGTTTTTAACACATGGATATGGTTGCATACATCCGACCATTCCATACTTCGTCATAGGCAGAAACCTCCAAAGTAATGTGTAATGTGAGTTGTGTTGTGTGACTATTTGACCAAAAAGTAGTATCTCTACTTCATTTTCTTTGTGTTCTCTCAACCTTGACCATCAAAGTGTGGCCTGGTCATTGCTTATTCAGTCCATTTCTTTAAAATATATCGAAAAAATGAAAATAAAAGTAGAAGACGAAGGGTAAAACAAGAAATTGATTAATAAGTATGGGAGGGGGTGGGGAGGGGGAGCTGAGCTAGAGAATGGGTATAATGGAATTTTCCATCAGATAATATTAAATTTTGAGAATACTATTGACGCGTATGTCAATAGTTGACCATTAAAGTACAAAGTCGTAGTGAGAAAACAAAATAGTAGGAATTACGTTTGGTGTTATCGTTTACTTTTTGGGCCTATAAATTCGATAGAATCTTTTTTTTTTGGTTCATTTTGTCATTTAATTATTCCTATGATAATTTAATTAAAGAAGTGCATAGTTATGGGGGAATATCTACAAGTTAATGTAAGAAGAAAAAAAAAAAAGGCTCGATCGATTTTCAATATTATTTAACTATGCCATTTTATCCGTTACATACTAACAATATTACTTGGTGTAAATGGATCTTTGCATTATGCAACGAAACTTTATAATTTTCAATGAATAAACTAATCAAATCACAATCACACTAATCTAATTCTAATCAAATCACATCGGCTCACAAGAAAATTATCAAGAGTAAAGAGAACATATCTTGATTCCATTCATTATGAACGGTACACTTAACCATTAGTGAGCACGATATGTTTTTTTTTTTTTTTAAAAAAAAGGCAAGAATAAAAAGAACCACAGAATGTGACATAAATCGAAGATTTTTCCCATAAGATTGGCTCGTAGGACTGGGCACGGGTTCTAATCTTGAACTCGTCGGCTGTTGGTGGCCTACACGAGTTTCTCACGTGACAAGTGCACGTTACCGTGTGCTGGCTGGAGAACAGACTGGGAACGACTCCTTCAAGGGCCTTCCTCAGGCGTCGAACAGTCGACGCAGGACTAGTACGGTCAAGGAGAATCTGACTGTTTAATTAAAACAAATCATTAATTTTCGTTTCAAATGGAATCATGAACACACTGTTCCTTGACTTTGGAATATGATGCAAAAGACTCACTAAATTGGATGCGTTTCTTATATTGTGAAGTAGCAGTTGATCGATATAGTTTGACGCAATTTTCATTATGGGTCATCAAAAAACAACCTCTGTGTTTTTCTAACACATGGATATGGTTACGTACATCCGACTCCTCTATACCCTGTCATCAATGGCGGAGCCAGAAGTCCCTTCTTGGGAGGGCACTGATAGGCTTCACCACAGGAATATCACCGGTCACCGTTTTGGACAGGGAAAACCGACAAAATCTTCTAGACATATTTTTGTATTATAACATAAATTACGTAAAAGAAAACATATATACCAACCAATGTACAAAAAAAAATACACAACAAACAATATGCGGATAATAATTATTAAGTGAATATAGTAATATACATCAATACATACCTTTTATTTACCTATTGTAGGACGAGAAGGAGTTGCCAAGGGACGCAAAAAGGTTCTTCGAGATGACATTGATTGAAATTGTTGCATAATATCTTTATCTTAAATGGTGCTAAAAATTTTATGATCAAAGTAACACAATAAACAATCCGATAATACGTCATCCCCCAACCGGTTGCGTAGATAAGTCTTGACGATATTAATTGCAGAAAAAGTTCTTTCAACACTAGTCGTTCCAACGGGTAAGATCAATGCTAACTCGATGAGTCGATATACTAAAAGAAAGTAATTGTGATAATTTTTCTCCACCATCTTCTTTGCAAGATCTCCAAGATTATTTATATTAGAGAATACTTCATTTGATTTCATATCGACAACGTAATTGTGAAGTTGATGATCAAGCTCTACTCGTTCAAAGGAAGCGAAGTCATCTGAATATAACTCAGCAAGATGCAAAAATTCACCATGATTAAAGTTCGCAAAATAATTTGAAGGATCAAGACACATTACACATCTAAGTAAATCCGTGTTTGCCTCTGTGAAGTATTCATCCATTTCCATAGCAATAATGTCAATCACCTAAGAATTTATATGAATAAAAGTTAATTGCGATATAGACAAATTAATCATCAATGTCATTTGTATCGACACAATAAAGATAAATGAAGTACCTTTATGAAGATTTTTGCACGAAAATGATGAAAGTATGTCATCGGTTTCACTACCTTTACGTTTTTTTCTAGACCGGCCAATGACAACATCCTCCATATTAGGCACATCAATTTCATGTATTTCATAAAACTCAAAGACTTCTTTCAACAAATTATCTCCACTAACCACTCTATATTCTTGTAAGCTCTTTTTCACCCAGTTGATCGTATTAAGAGCACACCCTATGTTTTGATCTCTCACTTGTAGAATCTTAGAACATGTACTTGTCATTCCTAAAATTTTCAACATAAACTTTCCAACAAATACAAACTCAAAAGAGTTCATCTTATCGATCAAACCCGACACAGTATTTTGGATATCTGATTTCTCGCTATCCTCGTATTTTAGCAAGTTTTAGACACATTTTAGTCATTTAGCAGAGAATTAACGAATGTTAAACACTATGTAACCACGTAACAGAGAGTTAGTGTTTTGTCAAAGAGGGGCACACTTTGAACTGAATGGCCAAAAATACAACTACACATATCTATGTATATAATTTTTTTTCGTCGACGTTGGGAGGGCACGTGCCCCCCAGGCCCCCCTTCCCTCCGCCCCTGCCTGTCATAGACGGGAGCCTCTAATATAATGGGGATAACGTTGTTGTTCCCCTAGGCTTTGCAAGCAGTGGTTTACATGGACTTCAACTTGTTTAAATTATGGAGTTGTGCTTTTTAATCTCAGTAATTAATTATGATTAAAACAAAAGCATGGTGGATGAAAAGTAGTAGGGTTAAAAAGCTCACAAGATAGTCTAATTTATGGGTTCAGATCAAGAGAGGCGGAAAAGTGAGACAAAATATGAGGTCTCCAATCAAGCGCTGCCACGTGTATAAGAAACTCTTTTTTAAAAACAAAAAATTTTAAACATATTCTCTTTTTGTACACGTGGCAGTGCGTGATTGAATGCCTTATATTTTGTCTCACTTTCTGTCTCTCCTGGTCTCAACGCTAATTTATAGGTAATTAGGTAACATCACCGAACGGCTATGGTGTTGACCAAAAGAATGCTTGCATGTGCTTTTTACAACATCAAAGACTACCATGCAAAACCCTACAAAGTAGACTTAGTTACCTGTTTTCTTTTTCATTGAGAGGCATGCCTTTATTTTAAAATTATTATAATTAGTCAACATATCATGGACTTGTTAGTCAGAAAAAGGAGCTGCAACAACAAAAGTTTCCCACCAAAATTTGGCAAATTAAAGCCACTTTTTCCATAGACAAAAGTCCTCCTTTCATTGAAAATATAGCTTAAAAGACTTCTATTGGAAAAAATAGTACTATAATAAATATATTCCTTTTTCCATCTTTGAGAAAAAGAAACACAAACAAAGAAAACAAAACGTTTCTTTCCCTCCCTTCCTTGCCTCAACTTTTTGTTTGAGACCATGATATCCACCATGATTAATCTTATTATCGATAGTGATGTGGATGCGTGGATATACAAAGCTAGACCGGATAAGAAATGAGATATTCAGGGGAATGTTAGAGGGTGGCTGGTATAGAATATAAGATAACGGATGAGACACTGAGATTGTTTGAACATGTCAAGAGGAGACATACAACAACGTCTGTCAGAGCAGTTGAAAGCCTCATTGTAGAGGGAAAGAGGAGTAAAGATATGCTCAAACTGACTTGGGATGAGCGGATTATGCATGATCTACTAGATTTGCATCTCTCTGAGGACATGGTCCAGGATAGGAGTTCATTAAAGCAGAAGATTAATGTTAAGGAGGTTTAGGTAGAAAATAGGAGCACATTAGAGTATATGTAGGGGCGTAAATACTCCGTACTCTTTCGGTTGACTTTGCATTTTTTTTGTTTTGTCTTTGTCTTTCATTATTTGTGCATATACACGGTTATGACTATTTTAATATCGGAAGCTTTCTATTTGTGTTTACTAAATTCCTTCACTAGCACACTATCATACCATATTCCTATTATTGTGTCATCTATACAGGTACATATAGAGTCAGTGGTCTCACTGGAATCAAACTCTCTATCATTTATGGTGGATGTATTGTTTGTTTGCCTCTCACCCTCACCAGACTTTAACGATAACTTTTTGCTTTCGTTGAGATATTACTGGATATGATTTTCGTTGTTGTGCCGATATTATTCTCTAAATGTGAGAAGGGTTAAATATGATATACACTCCATTTTTATAGACAATAGCTAAACCTATTGAACCGGACAATGTGAACAACCACCAAGTTACAAGGTTCCTTGCCTCTTCTTTCATGTGCCTATATACCAACATACCCTAATATTGTCACTGCTAGTTTGTACCTTATGCCAGGCTCTAATTCACGTGTTTTGATACATAAATTCACCAATGTTTGATTAACTTTATAGAGGTAAAAGTGAAATAAATTGAAAGTGAATGTGAATGCGAATGCAAATGTAAAATGTTTAGTGCAAAATTACGACATCTCATATATAAAGAAATTACTTTGTAGAAAATTTAAGAGGGCGGCCCTTAGTGCAACTGGTAAGGTTGATGCTTTTTGACTTTGAGGTCACGGATTCGAGCCGCAGAAAAAGCTTCTTGCACAAAGTGTACGGTAAGGCTGCGTACGTCAGATCGCAAAGCGATCCAGCTCCTCCCTGACCCTATGGAAACGTAGAAGACTAATGCACTGGAAACGTCTTTTTTACCTTGTATAAACTTTAACCTTTGATGAGGGAGTGGGTTCTCCCCCCACCTGTACCAGAGGCCCCTTAGCCAGGTGGGATGTAAATCGAGGGATGTGCTCCACCGGCAGCCCTGCAAAGGGAGAGGACACTCGAGACTCAGCCAGCCCAGAGGCAACCCTTGTAATATTTCAACAAGGATTGTCTCCACACGGACTCGAACTCGGGACGTCGGGGTTATAGCCCCAATCACCTTTGCCACTTACCACTGAACTATGCCCCTGGGGGCTGTATAAACTTTAACCTAGCAATACATCACATGGAACATGATCAGTGAAGCGACAAACTGGAAAATATATAACCCCGTTTATTAGTCACAATTATCACACACGATCATATTTATCATTTCCATGTTTGATTTTTATGGGTCTTGGTATTTTATTAAAGACATTTTCTCATCCTAACCCATTATTTTCACGAGAGATCAAACTACAGTATTTGATCTATTTAGCTGAATCTTCTTATAAAAGATACAGAAAAATCAATATAAACATGATATTCTGATAATATAAAATATAAAAAAGTAAAGGAAAATTTTCTTTTTTCGATTTTATCATATGAAGTTCATTCTTGCTTATGTAAGGTACACGAGTTAAGTTTCCTTGGAGTTTATTATTCTTTATTGGTGCTTCTAGCAGTTGATTGTGATAATGTTGTTTTATTTTAGCCTCATTTAAGGATTTGCGCACAAACAACAACCATATCTATTATATCTCAACATCAGCAACAACTGTTGTTACAGTCTGTGGAAGGTGAGAGACAGATAAACAATATTTTCATCCCAAAAGATAGAGAGCTTACTTCCAATGAGACATCCGGCTCTATATGTGCTGTCATAGATGACACATTAAGGTAATAGTTGTGATAAGACATTCAACAGGAAACCTAATACAACTTGTGACTTTATAGTCATTGTTTTGGTTTCATCTTCAAAAATTTGGCATTAATTTTCATTATCAGAGAGCTCTGAAAATGTCAAATTGTAGCATCTCAATTTCAGATAAGACAACACCTAACCATTCTCGTAAATACTTTAACCATTCCAACTTTGTTAGTCATATATTTGTTTTAGAATGTCCTAAACTATTATCCATATTCTATAATAAATATAATATTAAATTATGTTCAGTTTCAAAATAGTCCTTCTAAACAGCCAATAATCGATTGAGATCCTCTGACCCCCTCCCCGTGACCGCCTGCGTGACCGCCCGCCACGTGGCAGCAGAAAGGGTGGTGAGGTTGGGTGGAGGTCAGATTGAGTGCGGATGACCTCCACCCAACCTCACCATCCTCCTGCTGTCACGTGACAGGGGGTCGTGAAGGAGGTGAGGCTTTAGGCGGTCAGGGGATCCGTTCCCGCCAATAATGGCATTACAGCTTAACGGTACAGAAGTGATGAAGCAAATCAGAAAACTAAAAATTGATGATAACTCCAATGGTAAGACTGCATTCAATTGATCTCTAAAATAATGTAGATTTTTTAACTTTGATTAAAAATAGTAGGACAAAGATTGTATTACATAAGTTAACAAATATGATCTCCGTTTTAAAATATAAGTATATTTTAATCTTTCAATATAGTGTAATTTAAAATATGTTAAAAAATCAAAATTATCTTATATTTTTAGACGGAAAGAATATTTGGTTATGGCAATAACTAAACCCAGAAAGGGGTTCAAGGTCACAACTTTTACCATTAAACGGGACCCGAAGATCCAAAATGTAATGAGTTAGAAGATAGGATCTCCTCACCCATTTTCTCTCATTCCACGCGTCACCGTACGACATGTGGCACCAAGAGGGTGGTGAGGCTAGATAAGGATCAGCCGCATCTAGCTTCACCACCCCACTCTACTTCCACGTGTCACGTAGTCATGAATGGGATAATGGAATTGAGGGTAAGGAGATCACACCCATTTACTTAGAGGAGACTTAAGTAAATCGGCACAAAGAAAACGCGTCGGACATTTCCGTACTTTTTTTTTCAATTAAAAAAAGCTTTGTGGGGATCATTAACAAGAAAAAGAGCAATCTATAGGATAGTGAAATGTTGGATCTAAGTCCAATGCATATTATTCCTATTCTATAATTAGGTGGGTCGTCAATTCTTCCAGTTGCAAAAAGCTAAATCCGGAAGTGTATATTACTCCAGCCCTATAAAGCTACATAGAGAATATAAATCAAAATCCAACGTTATTCCAAATTGCTAATGCGTGGTCAGGAACTCACACGAGTTACCTACTGTAAACTCGATCAGCAACTCTTTAACTCAATTAGACCAGATATAATGACCTAATATATTACTGGATTAGATAACAGTATTGCAGTCACGATGCGCGTGTCTCGTTTCGAACCTACGAACTTCTAGTTGTAATGTTACAACCCAAATACCAACTGAGATATACAATTAGATAGTCACTTTTTACATTGAAGACATAATTCACTGGAGGGGGCTGGGGTTAGAGTAGTTACAAATAATTACCTTTTAGGCCCTCAGTGATTGATTAGGTTCAATCATCATTACAACTCCTTTTATTTTTTGGAGGAATATCATTATAGCTCTTATGACTGCAATTTATGATGTGGATTTAATTTCCTAAGAGTTTTTAGCTTTCTACAAGAATTTTCAAATTATCTTGTTAAAGGGTTCGGGACGGGTCGCTATAAAAAGACAGTGGACAGCACAAGGTATCGCAAAAGACTTGCTTAATATTGCTAACCTTTTTACTGCTAAGTTTCTGTCCAGATTTGTTCCTTGAAAGATGTTGAAACCCCATCATTCTACTATGGAAGCCAGCCATTTGGTCACAAACGAGGACGTCGCCACTGAACAAGGGGATAACTAAAGTGATAACTGAAACATGTCAGAAATGCTGCATACAGGGAGGAACAACAAAAATTACACAAAGAGAAGCCAAAATGAGAATGAAAAGAGAAAAAGGAAAGTACACAACATTTATCAAACTGTAAGTTTCTGGAAACCAAATACGGCTCTGATTTTGACAAAGAATAAGTTTAACATTCAGTATCAAAGAATTATAACATTGGGGAAACATAGCTGTGCTGGATCTTTGTGGAGATTCCAAAAGTTTGCAAGTAGCGCAGACAACTTCACATTGCCAAATAATTTTAAAAGCTTCTACATAATTTTTCTTCATTTCTTTAAAAAATCTGATCCACCTTCGAGGATTCATCAGCATTTACTGCGCTATCCAAAGTATAGCACCACATAAGCATTTGATGAGATTTAGAGGTAACATTCAATCTAAAGTGTGTCAAATCAGAGCAACCCAACTTATATAAGTATATAAACTAGCTTAAGCAGGCGGCAGAGATGGTAATATGATGATAAAACTATTGTTTACAAATACAACCACCCTCAAGCGTTTTCTTACTATATGGGGTCGGAGATATGGATCAATCATATCTCTTGTGCTTTATTTATTTTATTTTAGTTTTGTTTTTTTTTGTTGTTTATGAGTCGTAGCCTAAATCATATCCTCCTTTTGTATCTCCTAATACTTGGTGGATAATATGAGCTTTAGAATACGCATCTTTCAAATATTATAACATCTCAATCGTGATTCAGACCTAATTACTTAAAATTCTCACTTAAATCTTATGCCCTCTGTATGACATTGGATACATGAATCAGTTGTCTCAACTGTACTCTATCACTAACCATATGTCCCCCAATTGTCATATAAGTCATATCTTTCTTTATTGTCTCTCTAAGTCTCCATTGATCTCCCTCTCTCATGTTTAACATCCATCACACCGCTTAACAGATGCATCTGTAAGACACCTTTGGATATGTCTGTACCATCTTAACTTTGACTCCTTTATCTTTTCAGCTATAGGAGCCACCCCAATCTTTCTCCTTATATATTCATTTCTTATTTCATCATTCATTGTATGTTAAGACATCTATCTTAACATTTCATTTTGCACTTACATTCTTTATTCATGCTCATTGTTGACTGTCCAACATTCAGACCCATACAACAGTCAGGGTCTTACTGCCGTCTTGTAAAATTTTTCGTTAAGCTTTCAATGTACCTTCCTATCACAAAGAAGATATGACGCATTCTCCACTTTAACCATCCTTCCTGTACCCTGTGATTCACCAATTCCTCCATCTTTCTGTAGTATAGATCCTAAATACCTAAAACTCTCGCTCAGGTGAATTTCTTGGTCTCTCAGTTTCACACAATGTTACAAGGTCGAACTTTTGTTGTTAAAATTAAATTTTGTATGCTATGTCTTTTTTCGACTTAATTTGAGGCCTTTTTTCTAGTGTTTTCGGCCAACATTCCAGCTTAACATTGACCTCTTCACTAGTCTCATTCACCAACATAATGTCATCTGCAAATAAGATGCTCCACACAACTCTATATTGAATATGTCGAGTGAGTTCATCTATAATTAAATCTAACGCAGATCGTTGGTGTAAACCCGCTGTAATAAGGAACTCTAGGCTTAGTCTACCTGAAGTCCTTACGCTTGTCATTGTATTCTCAGACATGTCTTAAATAATTTCTATATATGATACTCTAACACTTTCCTTTTCAAACAATATCCATAAGGTCTCTCAGAGAACTTTATCATATGTCTTTTCCAATTCAATGAAAACCATATTCTAATCCTGCTCCCTTTCTTAATATCTCTCTATTAGTCTTCTCAAAAGATCAATAGCCTAAATTTAAAGCCCTTCCGGCATAAAACTATTCTTCACAAATATCTTTTACAATTCTAATGGAGAATGCTTCAAAAATGACTCATAATTTGACATATATTGTTCACTCATTGACTACTTACCAAGTGGGCAAAGACACAACCTCCCATAATCATGCACACAATACAGATTGGAGAGAAAGCTAGTAAGTAACAACGTTCAAAGGCCCAAAGAAGCAAAGTTGATAAGTAAATCATCTTTTGACTAGGATGATTAAGTGATTCTAATTTGTGATATAATCGACCATATCAATATCCATAACTAATGAACATGCAGGATGATAGATACATCATAAACTTCTCAAAAGTTTGAACAGCTACAGCTCTTGCTATATGATTCAACGAGCTGAATCATTATCAGCTAGTGCTCATTGATGCACTAAAACAAAATCAAATAAAGGAGGCAACAAGCATCCCAGCTTCCTTAGGAGGTGATTGAGGATTTTATGTTGCCGTTCATCTGGAAATCATATAACAGATAAAACATCAAGGTAAACAGAGGATTAGTCTTCTGGCTTTCGGCTGGGAGGATACCTCGGGACAACCTATTAAACATAACTTTTGCTGAAGATATCAATTCATGGAATCAAAAGTTACCTGCAAAGTCTCGGTTTATATGTTAAGATTATCACAAAGGAAGAACAACTTAACTGAAAAATCAGACCAGCTACCGCATAGCAGCATAATTTCTAATGACGAAAGCAGAGAATGCTAACTACAAGGATGGATATCAAGCCCTTAACATTTGAACAATCTGAAGACAAGCTCAAGCAAAAAAGGCAGACATACAAAACGTGTGATTAACCTCATCAAAAATGTACTCAAGGACTTAGATGGAAAATTATCACAAATTGAAGAGCTCAACAGTCACCTCAAACTCTGAAGTGTACGGATACCACATTTCCAACTTCAATTCCCTCCTTTCTATGCCCTTCTCATTGGAGTATGTGTGAGGGTTCAAATGGAGAATTTCTTTAAATAATTCTGCCTAAACTTTACAGCTGCCTCAATTTTCTTTGGCAGTTACTCAGAAGACTGCATTTCCTTTGACCAGAAATGGAACACATCTCCACCGAAGAACCCGTGATTCCCATTGACTTCACCCAAATTACATCAGGAGTCTTCTTCACCCCATCTGACTTCAATAAAGCTCTTAATTTATTCGCTTCCTCCCACATTCTGGCTTCTGCATACATGTTTGACAGCATGACATAGTTTCCACTCTCACCTGGTTCCAAAATAAATAACTTTCTAGCCGCCAACTCAGCAATCTCCAAATTCCGATGGCTGCAACTAGCAGAAAGTAAGATACCCCAGACACTTGGGCCAGCTTCCATTGGCATCTGATATGTAAGATTGCATGATTCCACTGCCACCAATCTCCAGCACGTCCTAGAAGGTCTGCAACACAAGCATAGTGCTCATACCTTGGCTCAAGTAAATACACTGTTCTCATAGAGTCAAAATACTGCAACCCAGCATCCACAAGGACAGCATGACTACATCCTGTGAAATTTCATCAAGCTCGAACCCACCTTATGATCATTTCTTCAAATGCAGATATAGCCTCCCTTCCATGCCCAGGAGAAGCGTATGCAGTGATCAAGGTATTCCATGCAGCCAAAAATATCTCATTTGACATTATTCTCTCAAAACACAAACGTGTATCTACCAGGCTGCCACATTTAGCATACATAGCCATAAGAGCTGTCTGAACTGAAGTATTATACTCGAAACCAGTCTGCTTAACGTAACTATGTATCTGCCTTCCGCATTTAAGTGCAGATGAATGTAAATAGGCAGGCATCACGCTGATAATTGTCACCCAATTCGGCTTAACATCCGCACCCACCTTCAACATACCTTTGAAGCCCGCTAAACCATTTTGAGCATGTCCAGATATCATAGCAGTCCAAGGGATGACATTCCTATCCCCATCTGTCTAAACAGGTCCTCAGCCAAATTCGCCCAACCTTCCTTCATATAACCAGTAACCAATCCATTTCAAGAAGGCACACTTCTGTGAGGCATTTGATCGAACAATTTCCACGCATCACCAAGGAATGCATTCGCTAGAAAGTCTCGATTGTTTTATGGGTCTCACCATGCAAAGTAAAAGCGCGAATAATTGCATTAAAAGGAAACTGAAGACGGGTTAATCGTGACATTGAATACATGAATAGCCGAGCCAACGTCCCCGGAGTTGGCGTACATAGCAACCATCATAGCCGACACAAAAGCGTCTGGAGTAAGACCTTGCACGGCCATGTAAGCATGCAGTTGCTGGCCCGGCTTAAGGTACTTCAGGCCGATTATAAACTGGAAACTCCCAGCATATATTAAGAGTTGAGATGGGTTAGTTGAGCTGTTGGACGAAATAATGGAAGGAGATGCAAATAGAAAATGGAGTTACCTAAAGTTTGTGCAATCTAAGAAACTTCTTATTCAATTGAAAAATGTTAACTTATTATACAAATATGTTATGATCACTTATTTATACATAAATATGCTAATACAAACCTAATTAACATATGCGGTAAAATATCGAATGTAACTGTCTCCTTCTCCAACGTTTAGCTAAAGTTCTTCTGCCCCAACTCCTTTCTACTTGGACTTAATTGTTCTTTGACTCAGATGTCTTTAACCGGTGCTTTTGACTACTTCCATCATATCTTTGATTCGTCACATCGTGTGTTTTAGCTGTATTAGTGTGCTTCCCTCAATTGCACCACCAAATGGGTTCAACGTTATGCTTCTGTGAGTTTGACCGACTGTGTATGCTCAGCTGATCAGCAGTGTTTTCTATCACCTCGGCACTTTGGTTCACCATTGCTGTCTTTGTGTTTAGCGCACTATTGTATCTCTTTACCTCGTCACTGCGGTTTGACACATCGTTACGTTCTTTCATCTAATCACCTCGGCTTGCCACTGCTGTCTTTGTGCTTAGCGCACTGCTGTGTATGTTCACCTCGGTTCGGCACATCATTGCCCACATTATTGCTGCTATTTTCAGCACCTCATTCGAGCCTTCCTTGACATATATGTTACACAATCCAAATGCACCTGTCATCTCATTCAGCCTATTAATGTCCAACGCCTTAATGAAAACATCAGCTCGCTTAACCTCTTAATATCTAGATATTCTTGCTCTTGAAAGATATTTAATTATTGTTATTTGATGGCCTTGAAATTACATGAACGTATAGTATTATTTAATTATTTTTATTTACCTTTTTGATATAATGTATTTATGTTTGTATTTTATTTAATTTATGTTAATTGTATTATATTTGTGTTTAATATATTATTACATATTTAGGTGTATGTACAGCATCATTTGCTAGTAGAGGTGTTGTTGTGGAGTTGAGACCATATATAGGTGATTTATTAACGATATAGGGCAATGGTGGGACCTTTCATCTTAGTAGCACCAGGTACAAGACGCCGGATGTGTTGAAGAAGGTTGACATGTATAGGGATCCTATCATCCCTGATAATCACAGTGCCTACGTCGAGCAATGGGAGTGATGTGGTGTAACATAGTTAAGGTAGATCACGGTTTGATCATTGCTTTTGTGGAGAGGTGGTGACATGAAAGGAGACTTCAACCCTTACTTAACTTGTGGAGTGAGGAGTTCAAGCAAGAAGGTAATCGCCTTTGATGATAAAGTGCAACCTATTCTTTTCACCTACTTTTAGATGAGACCACAGTCGCGCTACATGATATAGCTGTCTTGTTTGGCATACGTATCAACGGTGAGCCTGTTACTGGCCATAAACCCTGTATACCCAAGTGCAGTGGCGTGAGCTGCGTAAAGAGTTGCTTGGATGGTCTTCAGACCTTCTAGATATTTCAGGCAACCGTGTACAACAGAAGAAGTTTATAGAGTGGTTTACTAAAAGCAGCCCACCGGAACATCCATCTGGTGAGCATATTATACAGAGATCTAGGGTACATCTTCTCATTTTTGATAGGTTTGCTGTGTGACAAATCCAATGATAGCTGTCAATTGGGAGCGATTTGCTAACTTCTGTTCTCGACTTGTTGGGCACTAACTAGAGATGCTGCCTAATATGCCCCGAACAGACTGGTGGCTTAATGATCATAGCTTCATGAAGGTTTTTCGATACACAATGCATGCTGCCTGATATGTTGATGGCAATCGGAAAAGATGAAAACAGAGATAGTCTTGAATTTGTGTGTGTATGGCTGCAAAGTCCGAGTATACATAAAGGATTTGATTGGGAGGTTGTTACGACATACAGTGACGAAGATCTAACAAGAGCAATAACATGTTGTTCACAACTAATAACGTTTACCGTACACGTTATTCCAAAGAAAAGGCAAATCGGCACTAGTTTGGAATAGGAAGGCGTTGCGGATGGAGTTTCCAAACCCATACATGGTGTAGAAGAAATTATGAAATTTGTTAAAAGGCCGACCAATAAATTTTGTATTTTTATATTTTTATTTTATTAATGTTAATAAACGTTTAACAAGTATTGTATCAGTGCGCAATAAATAATGGTGACAAACTTCTTACAACGCTTGTTATATTTTACAAAATCGCTAACCAAGTATAAACGTTACTATGCACTATAAATACTACATAAACATAAAGAGTCCAAATGATTCTTCTAAAGCTTTGTTGCACTGGGACAAGTGTTGTGGTTGTGACCTGCTTGGTATCATATACCACACGCTTGTTTATAATTGCGATCTATTTCACCATGAACCAAGTTGATTTAGGCCTCCCGGAGACACATTTTCTACGAAGTGGATTAGCTTTAAGCACGAACAAAGATGGAGGCTAGTATGTGAAGTGTTATAACAGATGAAACGAAGCATTCTACGCGTTTAACATTGCTTGACATGAGTTGAAAAGAGCAACCAACTCCATTGCCAGACTGTGCATACTGTTACATACTCACATATCGTGTGAACAAGGCATGCGGTAAGCTAAAATTCACCACAAGGGCAAGTTTTTTTTTCAATCATGTTGACAACATGTGCAATACCACCACCATCTGCCATCAACCAAGTCACAACTTCATACAAACTTAATGGCCTGTCGTAAACCTGAATCTTGTGCTTTTCGGTATTAATCTCATTATGAATAAAGAGATGTTGCATTTCCAATGGCCATCGGTCCCCGGCATTAATATGAACAATCTTCTTGTGGCGTTTCTTGTAAAACAATCCGTGTATTCGATCAAAGTGGGTATTGTTGGAACTGCATTGTAGCATTAAAACGACTTTAAAAAATCGTGTATAATATAAGTATAAGTAACTGAATCATGTGATTTTCGGTATTAATCTCATTATGAATAAATATATGTTGCATTTCAGTGACCATCAGTCCCCGACATTAATATGAACAATCGTCTTGTGGCGTTTCTTGTAAAACAATCCGTGTATTTGATCAAAGTGGGTATTGTTGGAACCACATTGTAGCATTAATGTTATATCCTACTTTTTAATTAAGGGCAAAAGGGTCAATTGGGCTAATTAATTAGTAAACCTAATTTGACTAGGAAAATTTTCCCTAAACCCTAATCAAATTTTTATTTAAACAACGCTTGGACTTCTTTTCTCCTCACATTAGACGTACGGCCGCAGAGAAAAAAAGAGCGATTCCATTCTTGCTCCAACCTAGGGCCGCCAGTTTAGGGAGAGTAGGAGGAGCACCACCGCCTCGATCAAGCCTTTCAAACGCGTACCAATTACCAGGTAGGTGGCCCTTTAACATCCGTTGAATGTAAAAATGATACTCTTTAATTTCGCTATGAAAACGAGATCGTGCATTAGTATTTGTGATTGTATAGATGCTTGATTATTAGATTATATGTATCTGTGATGAATTGTATGTCCGTATATATGATCGTATGTGTATATATATGTATGATGCTATTTTCGTATGAAAACTCGAAAAATATTTGATTTTTTGATGTGCGTGTGAATACCGGAATCGTAGGAAGAAGTGTTTGTGCCGGCGGCGCATGGCCGGTGGTGGTGGGCTATGACCACGTGCTGTCGGAAGGAGGAACAAGGGGGAGGGGGCGGCTGGTCAGGC